>VDFB02324352.1:0-67183 GCA_007258455.2 Sequoia sempervirens | reverse complement strand
AGATGTTAGCCATCATGCATGCACTAGCCAAATTCAGACAATATTGGGTTTGTGGGATATTTGTAGTGAAAATAGATCATAATAGTTTGAAGTTCCCCCTCAATAAGAAGGATTTGAATGGTAGACAACAAATGTAAGCTATAGACCTATGATTTTGATATTGAGTATGATAACGGGAAGAATAATATTATGGTTGATTTATTACCTAGGAAGCTCTATTGTGTTCCACGATTGATATATCTATTGATTGGAGATTTTCTATAATAACCAAATATGCTAAAAACACATTTGCTATTGATATTTTAGATGACAAGTTGCAAGATGATAGGGACAAGCTGGTTGATGAGCTCATCCTCTATAAGGACAGTATCTTGTTCCATAATTGAAGATAAAAGAAAAAATCTTGAAGACCTGTCATGACGCATCATTAGTGGGTCACCTAAGGTATTACAAGACGTACAAGTACAAATTCAAGAGTGATGTTTTGAGGCATGTTATAGAGTGTTTGGCTTGTTAGTAAAACAAATCAAAGCATGCATTTCTAGCTGGGTTGTTGCAGCCTTTACCCATTCCACATTAGAAATGGGAGAGTATATCCATGGATTTTATCACGAGTCTTCCAAGAGTACATGGTAAGAATTGTATTTTCATGGTGGTGGATAAACTCACTAAGTATGCTCATTTTTATGCTATATCTTTGGAGTATAAGACTCCATAGGTGGCTGATTTGTTTTTTAAAGAGATGTTTAGACTATATGAGCTGCCAAGAAATATTGTTAGTGATAGGGATAAGAAGTTAATAAGCTTGTTTTTACAATTTTTTTTTCAATTGAAAGGTACAAAGTTAACTCCAAGCACTAGTTATTACTCTCAAATAGATGAAAAAACATAGAATGTGAACAAATGGATTGAGGGGTATTTGAGGAATTATATAATGGGGATCCAAACAATCTCAATTAAGTGGCTCCACTTTGGGAGTATTGTTACAACTCCATTCACCATATGTTTAATTGTATGACTCCTTTCAATGCACTATATGGTTATGATGCATTTTTATGTGTATTTGATTCTTTCAGATACAAAAGTTCCTAGAGCTAGAGGTTTAGTACAACAAAGCCTAGATATTTTGAATGCTCTTAAGAAGAACCCGTGGTAGGCCCAAAATTAGCAAATGATGTATGTGGTTTTCCATCATTTGAGAGAACATTCAAGGTTGGAGACATGGTTTTTCTAAGGTTATAGCTTGATAGACAATCTTACCTCGAGGTGAGTGGCGCAAAAAAACTTAAACCACAATTTTATGGGCCTTACAAGATCATACAAAAGGACATGTGAGGTTGCATATGAGTTGGAAATGTCAAGAAATAGTAGAATTCATAATTTTTTTCATGTGTCATACATTAAGAGGGCTCTTAAACAATAGGGTATGCCTTTCTTAGGGTTGCCACCACTTGATGATGAAGGAAAATTGATCTTGGAGTCCAAGGCTATCATTGCCACGAAAGAGAGAAGGCTAAGAAACAAAATCATTCTAGAATATTTGGTGAAATAGAAGAATTTTCCACTCGATGATGGCACATGAAGAGTGGAGATTTTTGATCATCCAAATTTGAAATTGCTTGAGGGCAAGTAATTTGGGTAAGAGAGGATTGTCATGTCTCTTTCCTCCATTCGACCTTAACACCAATTAGTGTTATTAATTATAAATGTTTTTCAACACTAATAATAATAAGCTAAATTTAAATTTGGGTGTCAAATTGGTTCCATGGGTCTTGATTTGATGAAGGTATATCTACTAGTTCAAGGATCATCTGATTTTTCAAATTATTTTTGAGTTTTTGAGCAACAAAGTGCAGGTCCCCATGCAGCTCCCCATGTGGTTGCTTAGCTTATTTTTGCTAGTAGCCACTACTAAACTTATTTAGGAATTATTTTTTATGTTTATTTTAAGTAGTCATAAATAATTTGTGCAATTAAAATTTGGAGAAAAAAATTTGAAAGACAAAGTTAAAAAAAAGAAAAATAAATTTATGGAGCCACATGGCATTTTGGCAATATGCATTGCTGCTTATTTCTAGCTCCTCCTTTTTTTCGGGTAAGGTCCCATGGGGGGGCTTTGGGATCTATTTTCATGGAGTAGGAGGTCCCATGAAGCAAACAAAATTATGCTATATGATTAACTTGAATCTTTTCTGAAAAATAGCAGCCCCTACCTTTTACGATTGTAGATTTGAGTAGATGAAATTGGGATGGGGCTCGAAATTGTCCCTACAACTTAGGAATTTTTTTGCCACTTGTTAATCATTTGAAGTTTTAGTTTCCCACCAGAAAATAGAAGGAAATATTTCTTTATTAGCTGATAGGCTACATATAGTGTGAGATTTGAGCCTAAAACAAGTCTCATGCCTATAAACAACTTTTGAGTTGTCGGAAAACAAGTTTTAGCTACTGTTTAATGGTAAAAACCTCCAAAATATCAGTAAAAACCTCAAAAATCTAACTTATCACATAAAAGTCAAATAAATTTTGAGTTGCCACTTGGATGAAATATTCTATTTCTATTTGCAATGTTTAGTCAATTTGATCTCAACTTTCTTTTTTCATTTAATTGCTTTATGTTTTAAATATGCATACAAATATTTCAAAATCAAATAATACCTAATTTCTTTAAGAAAAAAATCTAGATTTTTTAAAGTGTATTTCATTCCATTATTTAACATTTATTATTAATTGTTTAATCCATCACATGCAACGAATTTGTAGCACATGACATTCATACACACACATACACAAACACGTACTTTCTAACATATTGTATATATATAGTTTTCTATCTGCCTAATCCTTGCATCTCCTTTAGATTCAAGTGCTAGTTTATTAATTTGTTTCACAATACTGCAATTCATTCCTTAAAATTTTGGAGCTTAAACCTTTAAGCTGAACTACACTATTAAATTCATGGGACCATCAACTTAAAAATATTCCTAAAAAAATTTAGCAACAACCACTGATTGGTTTTTTTTAGGAAGCCCCCTCCATGGGACCTTACCTTAAAAGATTATTTTCAATTCATAAACACTCCATTAAAATAAGGAAACATTCCAAATTATCTTTTTTCCATAATTAAAAATTTGCATCAGATTAATTTAAGGAAGAAAACCCATAAGAACGAAAACCCTCCACTCACTTGACATTGGCAAATCCTCCCTAGATCGCATTATTGGATTTGCCAACACGTGTTGTTGCTGGTCGCAAAACCCATGCAAGTTTACCTAGTATGATTAAGAGTGCCTCTCATGCCTGAGTCATTGAGTGGAAATTTCGATTCTTCGAATCAATGCTGTATTGGAATGCCTAGTCTGTAATCTTGTCATAACGAATCAATTATTTGTGTACGTTTAGGTGATGAATCAATGGATTAAACCAAAGGAGTTACTCTAGGTGTTTTGATGGTTAATCTAAGTAAATATTTCTTAGATCTACGAGTCTGTAACCAAATCGAACATCATACAATGATCCAGAAGTTGCCATACAAGATTTGAACATCATGAAATCTTGAAAGACATAAGTCTAATTGGATCTTGCTATTGGTAGCTACACAAAAATAGTTGCAAAGAAAAATAAGATGCATTGCGTTGTGAGAAAATTCATTTCTAACATTATCCATTAATCTCTTGTAATTCTTTATGTAAACACTAAAAATTGTCTCTTTCGAGAACACTATTTAATAATTTTAATTATTTGTTTATTGTGTAAAGTCATATATCTTCTATTAATTAAATAATCTTAATTATTTAATTAGTTCATTTTTATCCTTTTATTTCCTCCTTTTGATTATTTATTTAATTACGTCACTAATGTCCCCTTTCTTTCTATAATTTAAAAAATTCTTATTTATTTAATTATTGCCATTTTCTACTATAATTAAATAAATTTTATTTCAATTATTTAATTATTCATTATCATCTTTTTTCATAAATTAAATAAATTTTATATATTTAATGATTTTTTTCTCCCACTTTTGAATTAAATTATTATTTAATTAAAAATACAACTTTCCCTCTTCTTCTGTAATTAAATAATTGTTTTAAATTATTTAATTATTCACTTTCCCTCCCAAATTAGTTAATTTTAGAATTATTTAGTTTCCTCCAACAACCTTTTTTTTGGTATTTTTCTATCTATCAGTGCCATTCTTATCTCTTCACATCTCATTTAATTTCCACCCTTGATTGAATTATTTTATAATTCAATCTCAACCGTCCATCCTTAACTTAGTCTTATCTTTGTCTTAATTTAGCCCTAACCCTATTTCATTGCTTCTCAAGAAATCTTGGCCATTGATTTTCATATCTTATTGACTTTTAATCTTAGCCCTCCATTCACATCTGGCTTTCTATAAAAGAGGCATGTCATTGTCATTTCGACCCTACACATGGGAGACAAATACAATCTAGCTATTCAATCTTCAATATTTTGCTATCATTGTCATTAGACTATTATTGCATACTCAAATATGAGGGCAATCAAGCATATAAAAGAAAAATGGAGGACAATGGAGGCGAATCAATCATGGCATGGAGACTTTGGTAATTATATTGCTTTGTTATTTTATGTTTTATGCCTATTTGTACATTTCATTGTTGGTTTAGGTCTTTAGGGTTTTAGTTTTTATTGATTAGTGCCTTTAACCTTAAATTTTCCTAATCTACATTGGTGAACCCGATGTGAACTAATCTTTTGAGTGTTTGTAAGGATTTTTTTTTGCAAATTAGAGTGCGGAGACCCACTTGAAATTTGTGATATTCTCTCAATAATAAAAAAATTTATGTGTCAAATTTTGTAGGAAGGTTTCTGGGTTTTGTAGCTCTAAGTCTTATCTTTCCACAACATTTTATGATTTTAAATTTCATTCAGATTTAAGAAAGTTTAAATTTTGCTACTTTTAAAAAAAAATTCAGTTGTTGACCTCTTAAAGTCCGTGTTTTCTTTCGTCTATAACAATTTTTTCGTGCCGAATTTTGCAGGAAGGTTTATGGATTTTGTAGCTCTGAGTCTTAGCTTTCCATATCATTTTATGGATTCAAATTTCATTAAGATTTGTAAAAGTTATCGCTGTTTTTAATTTGCTATTTTCATTAAAGAGGGTTTTTTTTGGTGTTACTAATCTTTTGTTTGCAACATGTGGCTTTTTGGGAGAGGACATTTTGAAAATACTAATCCTTTGTTTGTAGGGTTTTGTTTTTCTTTGTTTAAAATAAAATCTTTTTGGTTTTTGACACATCTCATTGGGATTAAAATGAACAAAAATCTTGCATCTTTCACTCATTCGGATTAAAAAGAACCACAATATACATTTTTCATCCTCATTGAGATTAAAAAGAACAATCTTGCATTTCACATTCATTGGCTTAAAATAAACCACAACTTGCATTTCACATTCATTGGTATAAAAAGAACACAACTTGCATTTTTCACTGATTGGTCTAAAAAGAACAACAATCTTGCATCTACATTCATTGGGATAAAAAGAACACAAATTGCAGTCACACTCATTGGTTTAAAAGGAACAAACAACTTGCATCAAGTGTCTTTGCAACTCCCACATTTCATGTTGGGGGCTTAAAAAGAACCATTGTTTTCATTGTCTTGTGATATTGTACTTGTTTTGAGGTGTGTATGCTCTTCCCTCCCACTTTGAGTGATCTTGAGAATCAAAAACACTTCTTGACATTTGCATTATCACACAACACATTTGGTTTTGTTTAAGGTTAATAAACTCTTGCTAGTGTGAGCCAAGTACATTGTGTATGCTCTCTCCTCACACCTTGAGTGATCTTGGAGATCAAAAACATTGTGCTTGTCTCACTTTTCTTACCCCTTTAGATGGGCCACCAATTGAGACACATCCATACAGAGAACTCATTGGTGACCCAAAGCGGTTTTTCCCACAAACCACTATATAAAAGGATTAGACGAAAGTCAAGTCCAAACAACCATTAGCCTTCTCCGTACAGTGCCATTTAGAATGGGGAGGTACCTTTGCGTACAAGTGCCCTTAGTAGGAGTGGTTAAAGTCGTAAGTGGCTTGCTGGACGCTCATGAGGTGGTAAGTCCCCAAGAAGTGACTAAAAGACAAACTAGTTAGAGGCCCACCCTTTATGATTGAGTTTTTATTTGCGTATCTCTTGGTGCAAGGGATGCACATTGCGCCCTGAAAGTTACTCACCATATGGCTCCCTTGAGATGAGACAAAAATCCCTAGCTTAGCATAAACTACTCGTAGCTTTTTGGGGAAAGGGTGATTTGGGTTATCCTTCCATTCCAGGAGGCCTCTACCATCCTCTCTCGCAAAGAAAAAGTGTTAGGGTGTGCCTACACTTTTGTCGAAGGATCTTCCAAGTTGTGGGCCTGAGAGTTGTGCCAGTGGCCTTGACCTTAGGGATAGGGAGTGCTTGATTGTTTTTGATATGTGTTTATACCAATAGAAATTGGGGTGAATAACCTCCAAACATACACCTGTGCATAAACAAATTGTCACAAAGTCAACAACCAAATTTTTCTTCAGAGTGTTTTCAGTGTTTTCAGAGTGTTTTCAGTCACATTTCCACATTTTCCAAAAACGAAATCATCAAACTTGAAACTAGCACACTGTTCATTGCATTTGACAGAAATAGAGACACAACTATTAACTAGAAACCCACATTTGCTGTAGTGCATCACATTTGTCAAGCAAAAAAATGCATCTGCTAGAAAGAGTGAGCCACAACTTTTGAAACATAAAATTTAGGGAAAATATTTTTCCAATATTTAGTTTGACATATTATGACAATGACCTTGTTCTCTAATTAGAGACTTGCAGCCCATTTCATCACATTCATTTGGGTTGCATTGCTTTGAATTAGGAAAATTGCATCACCTACCTTGCATTGCCACCTCTCATATTGTAGATTAGGAAACCTACCATGTCTTTGATTAGTCCACTGTTACATGCTTAGATTGTCTATGACCTCATCTTTTCTATCAATCAATCGTCATCATCATTGGGTCTCAAACTTACGTCTTAGTTTAGAATCACCTTGTCAAAACATCATCCGATCAAAATCTTGTCCTTTTGAGGTCATAACAATTTGGTTTGTTACCTTTTTATTACCATAGCTTGGTTAGCATCCTTTTTCTTAGGTCTAAAGGTGCATATCCTTAGTGTTATTTGGCATCCCTTAGTCTAATTTTAGCTTTATTGCATACCATATCCTTTGGTCATTATCATCCTTGCATTATCATTTTGCATCCTTATATTATCCCAAAATTCCCAAAAATATAACATAGTCTATATATCTCACCTTGCATTATCACCTTTGAATTATCAATCCCAAGGTCACAAGTTTTATATGGTCCTCACTAAGTTTGTCTTATCCATCCTAATCTAAATTCATGACCATGTCTTTGATTTACCTTGATCTTCTTCATAGTCAAGTTGAATACCAATCCATCCTCAATCGTCAATACCAATCACCTAGATAGTCCTGAGTCTACTATCCATCTACCCATCTTACCAACAACCCATAAGTTCTAGTCCTTCATCCATCTACCCTCACTATCAAGAGTCACTTGACATAATCCATACCATTGATCCTCAACAAACATCCATTAATCATCCTTATCCTAACCTTGACAAGGGAAACCAACCTTCCCCTAATCCACTCCAATCCTTCACATCTTATCCTAATCCATTCCAATACTCCACATCCTATATTAATCTATCATCCACTGATCCATTTCAATCCACCATATCATATTCTAATCCATCATCCACTAATCCATTCCAATCCACTCCATCTCAATCTACGAAATCATCTAATAAAAACACATTTAGTCATGGTCTCCAAGGACAACTAGCAAAGGAACTTGTTCGAATCCTATATGAGAAAAAATTTAGGCGATTCAATCACATTGATAATCCTACACCATCCAACCATCTGCCACCATCATATCCTTCATATCCTTCATTTCCTACTAGTCTTGAAAAAAGATCTTGTTATTGAAACTCCATTATTGCCATGTCAAAATCTCGAGTCTGTCAAAGAAAATCCTATCATTTCCCAAAATCACATTCCATTGCCTAAACCTTGGCATATACGTCAAAATAAAAGACCAAAGCATGATGAAATGAGGGTGCTGCCACAATAGTGGTTTACACTTTCTAGGAGATCCTAATTTTTGCTGAAATCACATATTTTTAGAAAATATAATGATTTAAGCCTTAAAAAGTTTCATTTAGAGGATTCCAATTGAAGAGGGTTTGATCAAACCACCTTAGACCAAACCCCCTTGGATAGAACCTCACTAGTTTTAAACCATACCTATAACATAGTCTCCTTTACACCTATCAAAATGTTTATAAAAGACCACTTCTGATTTACCTTTTGGGGGATCAAATGAATTCATTTAAAATTTATTTTTTGTAAGTATGTAGTCCTTATTATAAGCTTTCAAAAAAGTATAATTTTAATTAAATTAAATTTGATTATTATATTTATTTTTTATTTCTTGTGAATGTAGATTTTTCACCAAAAATCAAGCTCTCTGTTCTGCACATGTGGATTGAAAAATATGAGTGCACCAGATATTGAAGTTCTTGATCCAACAAAAAAAGAAAAATTGAATTTCGATACATACAAAAAAAGTTGTTATACAGTCTGCCTATGTCTGAATTGTAATTGGTTTGACTTCGAAACTTGATTAAGGAAAAAATATTCAATAGAACACTATGAAACCAATTGGAAGCACTAGATATCATAGTTACAAATCTAAATTCGAAAGAATTAGAATTTTATCCTTCATGGAAAAAAAGTTGTGTTATATGGTGAGCGTCACTCCTTAAAAATGGCGTTTAATTAAAAAAACTAGTTTTCAAAGGAGATGGAAAAAGAAGTGCAATATGATTCCAAATTTTTTGAAAAAAATATATTTAGAATCTACAGAAAAAATTTCACAAATCACTAGTTTGCATCATCTTCAAATTCCTCACAGTTTAGCCGCTATAGGTGTTTGAATGTGAAGATTTAGTTTGAAAAAATCAGTTCAGTGTCCAGTTTGGCTAAAAATTGTAAACCAGTATTGTGAGATCACCCATGAATTCCAAGACAAATCTAGATCAAGTTACTCTAAAATCACCTATAGATGCTCATGATGTCCATGTTAATCCAATCTCTAATCAAGATCCCATTCCCAATCATGTCGTCCAAGATAAACCTATCTTTGATCAAAATCCTACCATTGAACAAGAAATCCAAAATGATCCTCTCATCAACCTTTATACCATTCATGTTCAAACATTTGAAGTTGATCCTATCTAAACTCCAAACATCTCCATTTCCCAAAATAAGACACTTGCCTCCTTTGGACACATAGATAATTAAATAAATGATATGGATAACATCAAAGAGGAGCATAAATAAGCTACTATTGATCAAGTCAAAGAAGAACATAAAAAAACTACTATGGATTAAAGAGAACATAAAGAAGCTACTATTGATCAAGTCAAAGAAGAAGATACAAAATCTACCACGGATCAAATCGACATCCCAAATGATCAAGAAGAAACAAGCATGATGAATGATAAAGCCAAAATATCCTATCAACTAGGATCATCCACCTTTATCAAATTAGGCTTTCTTGTAGAAGAGAAGATTCCAAGCAACAATTTCCATATATACAATGATGGGTTCACATCTTTCTTTTAAAGTAAAAATACCCCATCGCAAATAGAATATTTTAGAGCATGCACTATCAAGGAAGAGGACTAGGTCTACATGAGCAAGGAATTCTAGAACCAATATAGTTTCATGCAAACCCTAGACATCAAGGTCTTGGCTATTCTTCAATCAGCAAATCAAATGATGTTAGTAATACCTCCACAATATTAGGGGAAACTTTATCCAATACAAACATCAAAATGGGGTCCACGAGTAGTCCTTGTCATAAGGTTGTTGCCAACATTCGTTCCATTCAAACCATAAACCATCATTCCAACATAATTAATCCCATCAATTGGAACCAACAAAAACAAACTCTTATAGGTCTAAAGCTCAAAATCAAATATCAAAGGCCATTGAATGCAAAAATCCTAGTGGACAAATAAAGTTAAAGTGGATCTCAAATAGAAATGGATCAAGTAAAGAAAAAATTTCAATTCCTATACCCAATCAAAATGTGGAGCCACAAAAAATAGCTCTCCCACATATAACAAATGCTCACCTCCTTCAAAATGGTCATCACACAATGCATATAAAGTGTTGGTTCCAAACAATATCCCACTCAAAATTCCAAACTTCGTCATCCACCATCCCAAGTATGGAAAATAAAAATTGCTACATCAAAAGGTCCAAATAATCCTTCCACATCTACCATCATCCATCATAAGCCAAAATATTGTCTACATTCCAAAATCCTATTTCACAAATCCGCCACATCTTGGCAACAACTCTTTATCATAAGGACTCCCATGAAACTCTATCATGATGTGCGTATTTTGATAAGGTCAACCCTAGTATCAGAGAGGATTACAATGACATCCATCAGTTGTATGCAAGTGCTATGATCCTAACAAGACAACTACTCCATAAAGGTCACTATTGGCATATCATGACACCAATATCTACATCGACACCATCAAAGGATTCAAAAGAATCAGTGATCATCAGAAATATCAAGTCCATATAATTTTTTAAAAAAATCGCCACCTTGATGAAAACCTGAAAAATAGGCGTCTTGGTGACACCAAAAAATAAAATAGTAAAGAGAAAATTTCATCCAATAGTGAAAACTATTTTTATGGCACTTTGGATAAGTACCATGATGAAAACCTGGAAAATAGGCAACATGTGTAAGAGAAATTATCTATGTGGACCATTACACTTGGGGGCAAGTTGTCTCATCTCCCATGCCTTTCTCATGAAATTTTCATCTATCTATCCAATATATATAATTCCCATCCATTTTCCCACCTACTTTGATCTTGATAAGGACTAGGGTACAAACATAAATCATGCTTTGGGAAAACTCTTGAAATGTATATCCTCTAGTCATACATTATCCATGAAACATCATGTCATTACCTTCATAGTGTTGTGTGGTCTCACAACACGCCCCATTTTTCCCTTTGGAAAAATGTGGACCCCTTTTTTTTTCCCTTTCCCTTTGTTCCCTTTCTCTTTTGTTTGCTTTGGCATCATTTTGCAGGTTGGTTGGGTGTTGATCTCATTTCTTTCAATTTCGCTTTGCCTCTTCTTTTTGCTTTATCTTTTTCCTTCCCGTATTTAGTATTTCAGTCTTTTGATCATAAAAGTTTAATATCTTACCAGAAACTGGAATCCTGGAGTCCTACATTTGCATCAAGGCGAATTGTATCTTCATTTGGTCCTAGCTCTGCTCGGTATTTCATTGACCGGAGTTGTCAATCCCGGTAATATCCTTTTTATCAGAGCCCGATACTTTTTATTATTTCCTTTTCTTTTCCTTATTTGGAAGTCGAAAACCGAAGAGTCTTTTTAAAAATTTGTTAATCTCTCTTGAACCTGGTTCCTGGTCTTTTCTCTTGTTCCGGTTTTCTCTTTCTGAAGCTTAGAGGTAAATTCCTGGATCCCAATGTTTTATTCTTCTTAAAGTCAATACCGGAAAGTCTCAATCTTGGTGATCAAAAATTGATCACGTATATTTAATGACCTATACCTTATAGAGAATCAGTGTGACATCTGATTTCCACGTATGATCATCATGCCGTCTTTCTCCTCTAGTAGCGAGCATGCAAAAAAATCTAGGTGTTCATAATTTGAACCCTAATCTTTAATGATTGCACCTTTATTCGAGGAATTAATGTGAAATAACAGGTAATTCATGAAGGCGGTGAACTACCTATGTGCTTGGCACCACCACAAGCATGCAGTTGCTTTTGTAACAATCCACTTCGTGTCATGCTGCAAATTTGGAAAAGGATATTGAAAGAAGGAAACAATACTGGCACACAAAGAGGTAAATTTTGAGAAATCAAGAACACAGCTACCAAGGGTTTTGATGTTGCATTTTGAAAGAATATCATCATCAACTAGAACCAGGTATGTTTCAAATAACTGGCACTCTGTTAATGATTTTCAAGTTGGAAAAGTCTCGAAAATGGTATTTCCCTTTAGAAATTGAAATGATGATTATTCTTTGATTTTTGAATTTAATCGAAAGATGAACTGAAAATTTTATAAACTGCAAGTTTTGGTTAAATTTAACCCTAATTTGCACACAAGACACACATTTTGGAATTTGTAGAACACACCAGAGAAAATGAGTACTTTTGACGAAAGGACATAAGATGAATTCAAATACTGCAATTCACAATCCAAACCAATCAATGTGGTGGTTACAGACACCCATATGGGATGGTCTTTTGATATTGAAATCCATTCGCGGGTATTACAAGAAAATTCCTCTCAATGTACCAAAAATGCTACGACAAATGAGTTACTTTTAGCAGGAGGGTTTTTGCCAGCAATGGAGGCCCTTGAATTAGTTATGCAATGTATGAATTACTACAACCCAACCAAAAGAGTCATTGAGAAAGAAGGGAGAATTTATGTAGACCTCTCACAGAAAGGAATTATATACACATTTGGGCTCCCTATTTACACACGGATGTACAATGTTGATATGAAAGCCAAGGGAAAAATGTATCAGAATGTTGAACCACCCAATAGAGAAATTATGAGTACCCAGTGGTGCTAAGAGTCGATTAAACCACAAACCAAAGTAATTCAGAGGTCTATGTTCAACCAAGAAATATTGTAAGACATTATAACTTTGTTGAGCAAGGTAGCCGGTTTAAGAGATGCAAGTAAATTTGAACCCTGGATGTTTGTAATAATATCCAGTTTGATGGAGAATCCCGTACAACGGAATTGGGGAAAGTTTATAAGTGATAGATTATATGAACATATATCAACATTTCCCAAAACTAGGTGCTTTTATATGTCGTCATATGTGATTTACTCTTGTGTCATGAGAGCTAGTAATCAAGGGTTGAAACAGATTGGTACTTTGGGCATGGAGGTAGGAAATAGTTTGATATATGCTCATTTACCCTAGATCACCATCCATGGATATAAAGATAATTACAAGAAAGTCAATGATTTGTTCTCCATGAAATTGGTCAAAATGATGGAAGGTGATAAAGCCAAAAGATTGTCCTTGGAAGTACAAAGTGTCATTCGATCAATGGGAGGCTGGTACATTCAGTTCCCTACTTACTCTTACATTAGGATGGAAGGATTTGATGGACATCCGTTTCTGTTGCCTAGGTACCCAACAGACAAAATTGTTTTATTAGAATTGGTGAGACAGTTGAAACTGTCTCAGGCTCTTTATAGCCATGCTCGCAAGAAGGCCTCTTTCAAATTTCCCATTGTGATATGAAATTATAAGTGTAATGCAATCAAAGTGACTGACTTGTGTGTTCAAAAGAATTAAGAAAATATAATTTTGATGATTTCCCACTTCAGAGAATATGTTATGACATTGAGGGAAATATTGCCAAGAATATAGCTGGTTATTGTGCTCATGTGCCACACTTAGAAGATTATTGGATTAATTGTGAAGACGGGTACAAAGTAAGAGTAAGAAAATATGAAATATTGTCTCTAAAATCAGCCTGGATTCTAAAGCTTCATGACATTCTAGATCAATTGGAAGAAGATGATGGCCAAGTGTTAAATAAAGTATACAACAAATACAAGGCATATGATGAACCAATCCTAGATCCAGGTTATGACGATGAAGACATGACATCAATTGATGAGTTCTCTAGACCAGTTTTAGTATATACTCCACATTGGATTGATGATTTTTGTAAAGCTTTGAGAGAAAGAGGAATTGAGCCCACATTATCAGAGGATAAAAGGAGAAAACAAAGAGATGAAACAATATTTGAAAGTGGAGAGCCTACTAAGAAAAGAAGGAAAACTAGTAAGACGACTCCTGGTATAAGAATTGAAGAGAGAACCCCTGAAATTTAAAGACAAGAAATTCCTATGAAGCCATCTGATAAGTAGAAAGATGTAGAAACATGTAAAGATAAATCAAAAGCAAGACCCAAAGGTGCATCCTCCTCTACAGAGAAACCAAGGACTCAATTGGTTATTGACGAAGAAGTGGGAGTAACAAAAAATGTTGGCACACAAACTAGGTCTACATCTCAAAGGGATGCAACACTATTTACTTCTCCTCATTTTGTTAACATGGCTAGTATGAAACAAGCACTAGGAGGAACTACTATGGTTTTAGAGGAGATTTCTAAGGAAGATGAAGCCATAATCAAAGACTAGGTGGAAAAATGGGGTGCTATGTAGGAGAAAGTGAAAGAAAAGAAGTCTAAAGATAAACTCATGGTACATCCAGTGATAGAAGATATTCAGGATATAGATTCTAATCCTATAAATGTTGAAGAAGAGTTTATACAAGAAACACTTTCCTCAGAGGTGGGAAACCCTAATATCCTTGAGATGGAAACAGGGGATACTACGGGGCAGAACCCTAGTGATGAAATAATTGTTGAAGATACTTTTGATTCCCAATCTTTGCTCGGGAATGTTCCAAATGTTAATGAACAGTCACAGGTCTTTGAAGAACTAGAGAAAGGCCATGTTGAAATTGAAATTGAAATTGAGAAGGAAGAAGCTACACAGTTTTCAGGTGATGGAATTGAAAATGAAGAGAACCATGATGTAGCAGAGAATAAAGAAAGTAACATCCAAAGAGATGATGTTGAACACCTGGATAGATCGGAAAATATAAGTCTTAAAACATAGGAGACAGTTCCAAACCCTACTAATCCTGAATCTATGCCAGAAATTATTGAGGAAATTCCCATTTTAGAGGACATGACAAATAAAAGAGAAGAAGTTCTTGAATCAAGTGGGAACTAGGAACAAAGAAATGTTATAGAGGTGGAGCAAGGTGATTATGCACCTGATTGGTTGATTAGGGAATTGAATTCCCCAATGGAAGTTGAAGTATTGCCTCTGAATCTTAATACAAGAAGTAGATACTCCTAAGCCTAGGTGTAGAGCAAAAGAAAAACATGTCATACAAAGAAATGCAGATGGTGACAGAACCATCCATATAGCTACTCCAATAGTTGATAAAGACAAACATGAAATAGTTCCTAAGGAGTATAAGATAATGAGTATTAATCTTGGACACTCATCTTGGAGGCAAGAGTTAGAAGAAATAAAAGTGAATTTGGATGCTACTGTTGCTAGAGTGCAGAAATATAAGCAGAAGAAAAGAGAATTGAAAGAATGGGTTATTACCTTGGATCATTTTATAAATTCATTAACCCTATTTGGTTAGGCACAAGCTGAATTTCCCCAACATCCAATATTCATGTCACAAGAACAGGTGGATGCAATCGCAACAGTTCACCACAAAATGAATATATTTGAAGAATGGATTGAATATTGGGTAAAGCAAGGGGAAGAATTCATTACAAATGCAATAGGGAAGCACAAGGAAGCATACCGTAAGTTAGAGAAATCTAGAAGATTTGAAAATGAATGCAGATTTTGCCAAGAGAAAGTTATTGAAGAAAGGTGAAATATTGAAATTCTCATGTAATTAAATATCCAAGAACTGATATAGGGAAATGTAATCTCAAAAAAAGAGCTTCCATTTTTAGAAAAATGGAAGAAACAATTGAAATGGGAATGTGACATGTTAATGCAATGCATTGAAGGATTTGAAAAGGTCACCATGGAATGTAGAAAATTGATTGATGAAGATCGAGAGTTTATTGAAATGCCAGCATGCCAAGGTTGTGATCCCCAGACATTAGGAAAGGAGGGAAAATAAGATAAATCCTTCAAGGAATGGATTGAAAGAATAAACAAAGATCCTGTTCAGTTGTTAATGCGAGAGGTCATTGATGAAATTATATAGTGCATAAACACTATTGCTAAATATGAAGCAGACAAAGTGCAAAGGAATGGTATTATACTCCAGGTATCTGAAAAATATACTAGGCTCAAAATCACTTGGAGGGAAGTACAAGGGATTTCAAAAGAATATATGCATCAAGTGTTGAATCCTTTCCAAAGGTACCATTTGAGGAAAGGCAAAGAAAAGATCTTGAAGCCTGAGCCTTGAGTGAGGAAATGAAGAATTGGATACCAGACATCAGAAATTTGATAGAGGTTTTTGTTATGTTTGCAATTTTTAGTTTGCAGGTTGATCCCAGTCCCGGTGGATATCCTCTATTTTGGTATTTTGAAGAAGCTGATAGTCTTGATGTATGCGAAGTGTTTCGTGCTGGAGTATGAAGTGAAAGTGTTGCTGCTAATGAAGTTAAAGTTTTGACTTGATCTAGAATATTCTGATGACAGTTGGTGTATGCCACGTATTGCATTTTTATTTGTTACTTCTGATTCTCTAGATAAACTTTAAGTTGAACTCTTGGGGCCTTGTTCCTATAAAAGGTTGTTTCCTGCTTTATTTTTACTTTAATTTCATAATTTGTGGATGTCGGAGAAGCATAAAATTTTTCAAGTTTTGTTCTTTTTTTTCCTATTTTTTGAATCATTCCAGCGTAAAACTTTGTATGCACGTAGAAATTGATTAATATCAAAGCCAATTGGATAGCTACCTATCTCATGAATCTTTTGTAGTTGTTTTTGTTAGTTTAGCCGAACAAGACTGTATGTTGCGCCATTTAAGGGTGCATATAGAACCTACTTGGTGTCCAGAAATGAAACCCATCTCTTTAAAAGCTTGCACCGTTTATATGTAGCTGTGAAGCAATCTGGTGAAGTATAAAATAATTTGCTTTGTTTTGATTGATTCTTTGGGGCATGTATCGAGAATAACCAAGAGAAATTTTAATTTTCAGTATTTTTTATGGTTTATTTTAGAGTAGATGTTTATATTCTTGAAAATGTTCCAAAAATTAAATGAGAGGATGGAATTTTATTGAAAAAATTTCATTTTCTATGAAATTGTTGAATACTTAATGTTAAATCTACTTAAGTGATAGCAAAGAATTTGTGATGTTCATGAAATATTATTGTAAATCTTTCAATTTCATGATGTTATTTTATGAATGAAGTGGAAATTTTGTATGAAATGTTTATGATCCTTAACAAAACTAGAAATAACCGTAGTCCCTTTGAGATTAATATCACATCAAACCTGAGAGCGACCCTAGTGCAATAATGACCTGGTTATCGAAGACTTGGGATTAGATAAAGCCAATCTTTTCCTATTAAAGTGGAATTCCCCTTTAGGTTATCTTTGTTCTATATCTTTTAGGAAGGATAGGATCTTTGAGGTCTTGTTTGTGAAGAATTTATTCACCCTATTTGTTGGGAGTAAAATTGTCGTCAACAAGAATTGGTGCTAGAAGGAGGGCCTATTGTTGTCATTTTTGGCTTTGTTAACTTTTAAACTGGATTTTCGTAGTCACTAGATCTTGATCTAGTGATCCTCGTGTGACTTTAGTCGAGTTTAGTGGTCGAACGTCATGTAGGCCTGAAAAGTTTGGAAGTTTAAGTGCAAGTTCAAAGAATCCAACTATTGTTGTACCACCACTTCCCATAGTGATGACATACTTTAATTTGGAGTCACCGATTCAATTTGCTGTGTACAACGATTTACTGAAAAATCCTGACATGTTGTGTCCTAAATATTATTTCCACAAAGATGCAGAAGAACATATTAGTATCTTCAAGGATACATGCTTTAGAGCAAGGATTCAACATGAAGATGTCGTATGTAGGTTGTTCCCATACACCTTAAGTGATGAAGTTTACCAATGGTATATCAACCTACCTCGTAATTCTATTAGATCATGGCAAGACATGGAAACTCAATTCTTAGCCGAATTTAGAACACCGATTGACCCCGCTTTGTTATATCATCAATTTTCTCAAATTAAGAGGTTTGAAGGAGAACCTATATCTATTTTTAATGACAGGTTTCAAAAGGATTATTCTAGATTGCAAGCACGTTACGTAGTAGATAATTTGATTGCTATCACAATTTATTATACAATAGTAGATCTTTTAACTGCTATGTTTGTGAAGCGAAGAGAAAATCCTCCTACTACTTTACTAGAAGCCTATGTTGAAGCCGTGAGTGTAAATTTAGAAATGAAACATATCAAAAATGGATCATCCACAAATGGCAGAAA
Organism: Sequoia sempervirens; assembly: GCA_007258455.2. NCBI lineage: Eukaryota > Viridiplantae > Streptophyta > Pinopsida > Cupressales > Cupressaceae > Sequoia > Sequoia sempervirens. Next base: position 48,957 of record VDFB02324352.1, on the reverse strand, counting down.
TGGATTGAATAATTATCCTACCTCGAACATAAATGAAGTCCTTGTAGGTCATCCTATTGCTCCTAATGTTCATCCTTTAGTGGTTCAGAATGAGACATTTCCTCAAAATAATTTCTTTCAACCAAGAAATAGTCAAGCTTTAGTCCCTCACCTTGGTCCAACTATTACAGAGCTACATCCTAACGAAAATTATTTTTTCTTGCAAGCTCAAGAAAATCAAAATATCAAGATTTCAGAGGAAAAGGAAGACATGTAAGAAGTTACAACTCAACTCAAAAGATTAACCACAAAGGTTACACAATTAAGAAATCAAAATTTTTATGCTCAAAATAACAACCAAAACTTGCAAAATCGGATGTATAATGCTCCTAGGCCACCTATACCTTGGAATACACGACCTAATAATGGAGTATCAACACCTTTAGACAATATTGATCCTACTGATGAAAGGTCCACATCAAAAGTGAATTTAGCTGATCTTGCGATGAATAATTGGTGTAGGATTCATAATACAAATGCTCATGCTGAAGTAGACTGTTCACAATTCAAAATTGCTTTAGACATTTTTCTAGCCACTACACATTATAATGAACATTGTGACTCTCATACTCCTAAGGGAAATGAGTTAGTCCTAGTAGGATATGACTCTGCTTTAGTCCTTGAAAGTTATGAACGTTTCAAACCACCTAATGTTATCACAAGTCACACTCATGAATATGAAAGAGATAATTTGACTATGACTCTAGAAACATATACTTTTCCCTATCAAGATGAAAATGAACCTTAAGAAGAAATTGATGAAATTCATGCCTTTCAACAATATCAAAAAGGACATAATTACAATATGAGGAATAACGCCAATAGTGGAGGTAAATTTAATGGGCCATTAACAACGTCTATCCTGCCTAATAACTTTAATACTCCACCTGATGATAAATCAAGCAATAGCCTAGGGTTACCCAAGGTAACCTCTCACTACAATTCATCAAATGCTTCAAAAGGTGAAAAGATAGATTCCGCTGACCAAAACAATTTGACTAATTATTTAGCAGAAGAAATAAAAAAGGTAAAGATTAGCCTCTCTCTATCAGAGTTGCTCAAAACACCTATGATACAAAAAGATTTCTTAAATACTATAGAATATTTTCCAAAAGAAAGCAAGTTTAAGGATGTTCAAGTGAAATATAGTTATGCTAAAACGAAAGAAAAAACATTATTCCCATAGTAGATGTGCAAGTAGCCTTTTACAAAGGAAAATTGGAGTCTCCACCATTTTTACTCACTTTGAGAATATTCGGTAAAAATATTCATAATTGCTTAGTAGACTCTGGAGCGTCTACTAACGTGATGCCTTTATCCATATGTCAAACACTAGGGTTAAATCTGACAAGTTCACTAAAGAAGGTCACTCAACTCAATAAAACATAAGTACATGTAGTTAGAGAATTGACTAATATTCACATGCAATTGGCCTCATACCCTAGAATCCAATATTATATATACATTCAAGTCATTGAGATACCTGATACTTATGGTATGATTTTGAGCAGAGATTGGTCTAAAACCTTGAATGGATATATGGCTACTGATTTCTCACATATGTGGTTACCATGGAAGGGAGTTCCTAACCAAATCAAAATCAAAATCGAAAGAGAACCACACATGAAATATATGATCATTGATTATAATTAGAGAAATGAAGTTCTATACATTGATGTAGAACCAAGAGTTTACAAAATATGAAGTTCAGGAGTTAAAATAGAAGAAGTCTTTACGTGTGATACTAAGAAACCTAATCAATTGAATCCTGGGACAAATGTTTTAATTGAATCAGATTGTGATTCTTCTGAAGAAGAGAATAGTCCTTATGATAAATTTTAGAAGAATATTATTGCAAAAGCTCAAGAGAGCGATAAAATCAAAATTTCACTAAAAAGTTTGTTGTTGTAGGATTGGTGCAGGTTGAATAATGCTGCACACTCAGAAAACAATTGTATGATGTGTCTGGAGATAATTCATAGAATTGAGAACCAATATTGTCCAGAACATGATAAGGTCAAAATAACTGGATCAGGAATACATAAAGACAAAGTTCAAGTCATACAAACTGAAAAGATTAATTAAATGATACCAAAGAATGGTAAAGTACAAGCTACAGATGATCAAGCCTGGATTCTTAAATTTGACAGATATAAATTGAAACAAGGGATTGGAATCAGAGTTGAACTTATCAATCCACAAGGTAAATATTTTCTCACCGCATATCAATTGTAATTTCAATGTACTAACAACGTGGCAACATATGAAGCCCTTATACATGGCTTGATCCTCATAATTAAGAAGAAAGTTAGAATCCTTAAGGTATTCAATGATTCAAAATTAGTGGTTAGACAAGTTCAAAAGCAGTATATCTGCCACTACAAATGATTGTCGAATTATCGACACAAAGTATGGGATTTAATAGAAGATTTTGACGCATTCAACATTACTCATATCCCTAGAAGATTTAATCAAAGAGCTGATGCTTTGGCTACTGCTGCCAGTACTCTACAGCCTCTAGATGCTTCTGATTTGAAGAAATTTATAGTTGAGCTAGTACAATTACCTTCGGTTCCTGATAATGTTACTAATTTGCAGGTATTCGAAGATGACAAACATATATTGGAGCTCATCACTAATTCTGATATTTTCAAAGAACAAGTAATCAAAGAGATAAATCACCCTGATGGAAAAATTCAAGATGAAGAATTAGCTCAAGCTAGATATAATAGCATTCTGAAAGGAATAATTGAGTTAGAACGATTATTCGACATTGATCAGATAGTCAGACATAAATATTTTCCTCAAAGCGATGGAGGGAAATATGAATTATATAATTTGCATACTAAAGAAGATCCTAAGAATGTGTTCATAGGAAAGGTTTGTACTGAAGAAGAGAAAATAAATATTGCTCAGGCACTTAAATATTACTGGAAGGTTAGAGCTTGGACATACGAAGATTTGAAGACTTATGATACTTCCATCATTACTCATACTGTACCATTAAAGCCTGATGTGAAGCCTTTTTGATAGAAACAATGACTAGTTAATGCACTCTTAGAGCCTTTAATTCAAAGGGAAGTTCAATTTTTTTTATTAGCTAAAATAAATTTTCCTATCAGACATTCTACTTGGCTGGTGAACTTGGTCCCCGTAAGAAAGAAAAATGGAGATATATGACTGTGTGTAGATTTTCAGAATCTCAACAAGGCGTCTGAGAAAGACAATTATCCACTACCCTCACTTGAAGAAGTGCTACAAATAGTCAACAATTCACAAATGATGTCCTTTTTGGACAGATTCTTTGGATATAACCAAGTAATGGTAGCAAGGGAAGATCAGATGAAAACAACTTTCACCACGAAGTGGGGAAATTTTTCCTACAGAAGGATGCCATTTGGATTGATAAATGCGAGAGCTACATTCCAGAGAGCCATGGAATATACTTTCTGTGAATTGATAGGAAAATGCATCATTATTTACATGGACGACCTTACAATATTTTCAAAAAATAGAAGAGATCATATTCGAGATCTTAGAGCGATATTACAGAAGTGTGAAACTTACGGAGTTTCACTAAATCCTAAAAAGTGTATTTTTGGGGTAACTGAAGGCAAGTTACTGGGACACATCATTTATGAACGAGTTATTTCAATAGACCCAGACAGAGTGAGTGCACTGCTCAAGCTACAACCCTCGGGAAGCAGAAAAGAATTGAAGTCATATTTCGGTAAGATTAATTTTGTTCAAAAATTTATTACTGGATTCGCCGAAATAGTGAAACCACTCAATGATATGTTAAAGAAAGATGCCAAAATAGAGTGGACAAACGAAGCTAAGAACGCCTTTGAGAATATAAAGACTACAATCACAGAAGCACCAGTATTGGTAAGTCTGAATTATGTTAAGCCTTTTTACATTTATTCTTTCTCTTTTGGTCACACTTGTGCAACAATATTAACATAGAAGGGAAAAAATAAAGAAGAAAAAATAATTTCTTTTATGAGCACTCCATTCAAATAAGCGGAGCTAAGATATACAGATATTGAAAAACAAGCCTTTGCTTTGGTCAAAGCGGTACGTAAGTTTAGACATTACATTCTCAGGAGTATAGTCAAAGCTATTCTTCCAGATTCTGCAGTCAAAATATTGTTAACACAGAGTGAGCTCGAAGAAAAAATGAGCCAAATGGGTCACAATCTTACAAGAATTTGATTTAGAAATCATACCCATGAAATTGGCTCGGGGAAAAGCTTTGGTCAGATCTATTACAGAAATAGATCCGTAAATTTCAAGTCAACAATATACTTTGGATGTAGAAGACCAAGAAGACTGGTATTCAGATATATGGCATTATCTGGTTAGCCATACTTGCCCTGATCATATGCAAATAAATCAAAGAAGAGCCCTTAAGATAAAATCACCAAGTTACATGATCAAAGGAGGAGCTCTATTTAAAAAAAACCATGAAGGAATCTATTTAAGATGCTTAAATAGAACATAAGCAAATAAAGTATTGCAGGAACTACATGATAAGTTTGGAACAACTCATGGAGCACCTTTAGCCACTACATGCCTCATTTTGAGAGCCGGTTACTATTGGCCAACAATTTTCAAATATACGTATGGACATGTTAAACATTGCTACACATGTCAAACTATGTTAGGTAAAGGAAGATTCAATGCTCAACCACTACAACCAGTGATGGAGATGCGTCCCTTTTCACAATGGGGACTAACTTTATTGGAACCTTTAATCCTCCATCCTCTGCTGGCCATAGATTTATATTAACTGCTACAGATTACTGCACTAGATGGATAGAGGCGTGTCCCAACAAATGATGCACTACGAAAGTGGTCATTAAATTCTTGGAAGAAAATATCATCACCAGGTTTGGAACACCATATGCATTGGTATGTGATAATGGCCTTGAATTTGCTTCATTGAAATTTTCTAACTGGGCATTTGAATATGGAATAACACTAAAATTATCATCTAACTATTATCTGCAAGGAAATGGATTAGCCGAATCATCAAATAAAAATCTGCTAGATATAATTAAAAACTTGATTGAAAAGAATCCTACGGAATGTCATTCTTTGCTAAAATTCTCCCTTTGGGAAGATCGTACTAGGATGAAAGCTGTATTAGGGAATTCTCCTTATCATTTAGTCTATGGGGTAGATCCTATACTACCAATAAATTTAAAAATCCCTACTTGGCAGTTTGCACAGGAATGTATTGGATTAGATGACCAAACAAAAGCTCGATTGTTGGAACTAATGCATTTAGATGAAAAATGTACTCAAGCTATAGATAATTTTGCTAGGCATCAATCTGTGGTAAAAAGATGGTTTGATAAGAGAGCTAGATTAAAGACTTTTAGAATAGCTGATTTGGTCTTGTATTGGAATAAAGCCCTGAATGAAAAGGTGAACGTGGTAAATTTGACAAGTTATGGACAAGTCCATATCATATTTCTGAAATCTTGGGTGACAACAATTATAGGTTGAAGTCTTTGACTGGTGGAGATATCCAATTGCCTGTCAATGGGCAATTCCTAAAGCATTATTTCCAGTCATAAGTAAATAGTTTTCTATAAATAGTTTCTGTAATTTTTTTTTTTGTAAATAGTCGTTATGTTTTTGTTTTGTAAATAGTCATTTGTTTCTTTTGTTTTTCTTTTTTGGGCATTGCGTCATTCAAATTTACAATGATTAGCAACTTTTGAAGGTGAACAACTTAATAGAACACCAATTCTAGAAATTTGATCTATGTCCTGACCGGAAATAGTCCTTTATTTATAAATTATCTGAGAATTATTCAATTCTTTATACTCTAGTTAGCATGAATCATTTAGTTGATGTTGAGCTACAAACGAATACATTTAAATCATTCTACTGAAATTTGGGATAGCAATTGTTTGCATTAATTGAAAAATCAAAAGACTACCTTTGCTACCACTGTAATTCCCAACCTAATAGCAGGCTTCATTGCTTGCAAGTTGATAAAAGAGCTATCATTGAAATATCAAAAGAGAAAAATGAGCTATCATTGCTATATCTATATAAAAAAAGAATCAACTCTTTAGGCTATCCAAATAACTCTACCGGGGCTATAGATGCCTGGATGGTAGTAGAGCTATGTTTGGGGGAATTAAAAAGATAACCTTGTTAGGGCTATGGATGCTTGACTGGCAACAAAGCTCTATCGCTGGTTGGCTTAAAAAGAATTTTCATATTATGTAGGTTAATGCAAACAATTTCTATTTCTAAGTTTACTGTGGTAGAAATAATCAATTGCACACACATGAGCTTAGTAATACTTAATATTACATGCTAACCAAAGTGAAATTGAATGTCGGAATAAGGATCCAATGATTTATAATTAGAAGACTAAAGAAAGTTGGTACACTGATGTTAGATCTAGAATTGGATTTCTATTATTTTGTTTAGTTTTTGTTGGTTGCTAGTTGTTGTGTGGTCTCACAACACACCCTATTTTTCCCCTTGGAAAAATGTGGACCCCCCCTTTTTTTCCTTTTCCTCTATTCCCTTTTGCTTTTGTTTGCTTTGGCGCCATTCTGTGGCTTGGTTGGGTGTTGATCTCATTTCTTTCAATTTCGCTTCGCCTCTTCTTTTTGCTTTATTTTTTTCCTTCTCGGATTCAGTGTTTTGATCTTTTCATAAAAGTTTAATATCTTACCGGAAACTAGAATCCTAGAGTATCTTCATTTGGTCCTAGCTCCACCCGATATTTCATTGATCGGAGTCGTCAATCCCGATAATATCCTTTTTATCGAAGCTCAGTACTTTTTATTATTTCCTTTTATTTTCCTTATTCAGAAGTCAGAATCCGAAGAGTCTTTCGAAATTTGTTAATCTCTCTTGAACCCAATTCCCAGTCTTTTCTCTCGTTCCGATTTTCTCTTTCTAAAGCTTAGAGGTAAATTCCCGGATCTTGATGTTTTGTTCTTCTTAAAGTAAATACTGAAAATTCTCAATCCCGGTGATCACAAATTAATCACGTATCTTTAATGACCTATACCTTATAGAGAATCACCGTGACATCTGATTGCCATGTATGATCATCACACCGTCTTTCTCCTCTAGTAGCGAGCCCACGTAGAAATCTAGGTGTTCATAATTTGAACCCTAATCTGTAATGATTGCACCTTTATTCAAGGAATTAATGTGAAATAACAAGTAATTAATGAAGGTGGCGAACTACCTATGTACTTGACACCACCTCAAGCATGTAGTTGCTTTTGTAACACTCCACTTCGCGTCATGCTGCAAATTTGCAAAGGATATTGAAAGAACAAAACAATACTGACACATAAAGAGGTAAATTTTGAGACATCAAGAACGCAACTACCAAGGGTTTTGACATTGCATTCTGAAAGAATATTATCATCGACTAAAACCAAGTATGTTTCATATAACTGACACTCTGTTAGTGATTTTCAAGCTAGAAAAGTCTCAAACATGGCATTTCTCTTTAGAAATTGAAATGCTGATTATTCTTTGATTTTTGAATTTAATTGAAAGATGAACTAAATTTTTTATAAACTGTAAATTTTGGTTAAATTTAACCCTAACTCACACACAAGACACACATTTTGGAATTTGTAGAACACACCAGAGAAAATGAGTACTTTTGATGCAAGGGTAGAAGATGAATTCAAATACTGTAATTCACAATCCATACCAATCAATGTGGTGGTTACAGACACTCATATGGAATGGTCTTCTTATATTGAAATCCGTTCATGGGTATTACAAGAAAATGCCTCTCAATGTACCAAAAATGCTGCGGTAAATGGGTTACTTTTAGTAGGAGGGTTTCTACTAGCAATGGAGGCCCCTGAATTGGTTATGCAATGTATGAATTACTACAACCCAACCAAAAGAGTCGTTGAGAAAGAAGGGAGAATTTATGCAGACCTGTCTCAGAAAGGAATTATATACACATTTTTTCTCCCTATTTACACACAAATATACAATGTTGATATGAAAACCAAGGGAAAAACGTATCAGAATGTTGAACCACGCAACAGAGAAATTATGAGTACCCAATGGTGCCAAGAGTTGATTACACCATAGACCAAAGTAATTCAGAGGTCTTTGTTCAACCAAGAAATGCAAGAAATTATAACTCTGTTGAGTAGGGTAGTTGGTTTAAGAGATGCAAGCAAATTTGAACCCTGTATGTTTGTAATAATATCCAGTTTGATGGAGAATCCCGTACAACTGCATTGGGGAAATTTTATAAGTGAGATTATATGAATAGATAACAACATCTCCCAAAACTAGGTGCTTTTATATGTCGTCATATGTGATATACTCCTTTGCCATGAGAGCTAGTAAACAAGGGTTGAAATAGATTGATATTCTGGGCACGAAGGTAGGAAACAGTTTGATATATACTCATTTACCCTAGATCACCATCCATGGATATAAATATAATTACAGGAAAGTCAATGATTTTTTCTCCATGAAATTGGTCATAACGATGGAAGATGATAAAGCCAAAAGATTGTCCCTGGAAGCACAAAGTGTCATTCGACCAATGGGAGGTTGGTACATTCAGTTCTTTACTTACTTCTACATTAGGATGGGAGGATTTGATGGACATCCGTTTATGCTGCCCAGGTACCCAACACAAAAAAATGTTTTATTAGAATTAGTGAGAAATTTGAAACCATCTCAGGATCTTTATAGCCATGCTCGCATGAAGGCATCTTTCAATTTTCCCATTGTGATATGAAATTATAAGTGTAATGCAATAAGAGTGACTGACTTGCGTGAAGAAGAATTAAGAACATATAATTTTGAATATTTTCCACTTTAGAGAATATATTATGACATAGAGGGAAATATTGCCAAGAATATAGCTGGTTATTGTGCTCATGCGACACACTTAGAAGATTATTGGCTTAATTGTGAAGATGAGCACAAAGTAAGAGTAAGAAAATATGAAAGATTGTCTCTAAAATCAGCCCGGATTCTCAAGCTTCATGACATTCCAGATCAATTGGAAGAAGATGATGGCCAAGTTTTGAATAAAGTCTACAATGAAGATAGGGTATATGATGAACCCATCCTAGACCTAGGTTATGATGATGAGGATATGGCATCAATTGATGAGTTCTCTAGACCAATTTTATTATATAATCAACACTGGATTGATGATTTTTGTAAAGCTTTGAGAGAAAGAGGACTTGAGCCCACATTCTTAGAGGAAAAAAGGAGAAAACAAAGAGATGAAACAATATTTGAAAGTGGAGAGCCTACTAAGAAAAGAAGGAAAAATAGTAAGACGACTCCTGGTATAAGAATTGAAGAGAGAACCCCCTAAATTTAAAGACAAGAAATTCCTATGAAGCCATTTATAAGCAGAAAGATGTAGAAACAGGTAAAGATAAATCAAAAGAAATACCCAAAGGTTCATCTTCCTCTACAATGAAACCAAGAACTAAAATGGTTATTAATGAAGAAGCAAGAGTAACAGAAAATGTTGGCACACAAACTAGGTTCACATCTCAAAGGGTTGCAACACTATTTACTTCTCCTCCTTTTGTTAACATGGTCAGTATGAAACAAGCACTAGGAAGAACTCCTATGGTTTTAGAGGATATTTCTAAGGAAGATGAAGGAAAAATCAAAGAACAAGTAGACAAATGGGGTGCTATGTGGGATAAAGTGAAAGAAAAGAATTCTAAAGATAAACCCATGGTACATCCAGTGATAGAAGAGATTCAGGATACAAGTTATAATCCTATAAATGTTGAAGAAGAGTTTATACAAGGAAGAATTGCCTCAGAGGCAGGAAACCCTAATATCCTTGAGATGGAAATAGGGGATACTGCAAGGAAAAACCCTATTGATGAAATAATTTTTGAAGATACTTTTGATTCCCAGCCTTTGCTCGGGAATGTTGCAAATGTTAATGAACAGTCTCAGGTCTTTGAAGAACTAGAGAAAGGCCATGTTGAAATTGAAATTGAAATTGAGAAGGAAGAAGCTACACAATTTTTAGGAGATAGAATTGAAAATGAGGAAAACCCTAATGTAGCAAAGAATAAAGAAAGTAACATCCAGAGAGATGATGTTGAACACCTAGATAGACAGGAAAACATTAGTCTTCAAACAGAGGAGACATTGCCAAACCCTACTAATCCTAAATCTATGCCAAAAATTATTGAGTAAATTCCCATTTCAGAGGACATGAAAAATAAAAGAGAAGAAGTTCTTGAATCAAGTGGAAACCAGGAACAAAGAAATGTTACAGAGGTGATGATACACCTGATTGGTTGATCAAGGAATTGGCTTCCCCAATGGAAGTAGAAGTATTGCCTCTAAATCTTAATAGTTTTATATAGGAAGTAGATACTCCTAAGCCTAGGCACTGAGCAAAAGCAAAACATGTTACACAAAGAAATGCAGATGGTGACATAACCATCCATATAGCTACTCCAACAGCTGATAAAGACAGACATGAAATAACACATAAGGAGTATAAGATAATGAGTATTAATCTTGGACACTCATCTTGGAGGCAAGAGTTAGAAGAAATAAAATTGAATTTGGATGCTACTGTTGCCAGAGTGAAAAAATATAAGCAGAAGAAAAGAGAATTGAAAGAACGGGTTGCTACCTTGGAGCATTTTATAAAGTCATTAACCCTATCTAGTCAGGCACAAGCTGAATTTCCCCAACATCTAGTATTGTTGTCACAAGAATAGGTGGATGCAATCACAACAGTTCGCCACAAAATGAATATAATTGAAGAATGGATTGAATATTGGGTAAAGAAGGGGAGAGAATTCATTACAAATGCAATAGGGAAGCACAAGGAAGCATACCGTAAGTCAGAGAAATCTAAAATATTTGAAAGTGAATGTAAATTTCTCCAAGATCAAGTTATTGAAGAAAGGAAAAATATTGAAATTCTCATGCAAGTAAATATCCAAGAACTGATACAGGGAAATGTAATCTCAAAACAAGAGCTTCCATTGTTAGAAAAATGTAACAAATAATTAAAATTTGAAGGTGACATGTTAATGCAATGCATTGAAGGATTTGAAAAGGTCACCATGGAATGTAGAAAATTAATTGATGAAGATCGAGAGTTTATTGAAATGCTAGCACATCAAGGTTGTGATCCCCAAAAATTAGGATAGGAGGGTAAAGAAGCTAAATCCTTCAAGGAATGGATTGAAAGAATAAACATAGATCCTGTTCAGTTGTTAATGCGGGAGGTCATTGATGAAATTATACAGTGTAGAAACACTATAGCTAAATATGAAGCAGACAAAGCGTAGAGGAATGGTATTATACTCTAGGTATTTGAAGAATATACTAGGCTCAAACTCACTTGGAGGGAAGTACAAGGGATTTTGAAAGAACATATGCATCAAGTGTTGAACGCTTTCCAAAGGTACCATTTGAAGAAAGGCAAAGAAAAGATCCCAGAGCCCAAGCCTTCAGTGAGGAAATGAAGAACCAGATACAGGACACTGGAAATGTGACAGAGGTTTTTGTTTTGTTTGCAATTTTGAGTTTGTAGGTTGATCCCGGTCCTAGTGGATATCCTCTATTTTGGTATTTTTAAGAAGCTGATAGTCTCAATGTATGCAAAGTGTTTCATGCTGGAGTATGAAGTGAAAGTGTTGCTGCTGATGAAGTCAAAGTTTTGACTTGATCTAGAATATTCTGATGGCATTTGGCGTATGTGTCGTGCTGCATTTTTATTTGTTACTTCTGATTCTCTAGATAAACTTTAAGTTGAACTCTTGGGGCCTTGTTCCTATAAAAGTCCGTTTCCTGCTTTATTTTTATTTTAAGTTCAAAATTTGTGGATGTTGGAGGAGCATAATTTTTTTCAAGTTTTGTTCTTTTTTCCTATTTTTTGAATCATTATGGCGTAAAAATTTGTATGCACGTAGACATTGATTAATATTAGAGCCAATTGGATAGCTACCTATCTCATGAATCTTTTGTAGCTGGTTTTGTTAGTTCAACCGAACAAGATTTTATGTTGTACCGTTTAAGGGTGCATATAAAACCTACTCAGTGTTTAGAAATGAAACCCCTCTCTTTAAAAGCTCGCACCATTTTATATGTAGCTGTGAAGCAATATGGTGAAGTATAAAGTGGTTTGCTCTGTTTTAATTGATTCTTTGGGACATGCATGGAGAATAACCGGGAAAATTTTTAATTTTCAATATTTTTATGGTTTATTTTAGAGTAGATGTTTAAATTCTTGAAAATGTTCCAAGAATTAAATGAATGGATGGAATTTTATTGAAAATCTTTCATTTTCTATGAAATTGCTGAATGCTTAATGCTAAATCTACTTAAGTGATAGCAAATAATTTTTGATGTTCATGAAATATTATTGTAAATCTTTCGATTTCATGATGTTATTTTATGAATGAAGTGGAAATTTTGTATGAAATGTTTATGATCATTAACAAAACTAGAAATAACCGTAGTCTCTTTGAGATTAACAACAATATCACATCAAACTCGAGAGCGTCTCCCTAGTGCAATAATGACCTGGTTATCAGAGACTTGGGATTGAACTAAAGCCAATATTTTCCTGTTAAAGTAGAATTCCCATTTAGGTTGTGTTTGTTCCATATCTTTCAAGAAGTATAGGCTCTTTGCGGTCTTGTTTGTGAAGAATTTATTCGCCCTGTTTGCTATGAGTAAAATTGTCGTCAACACATAGCATTATCCAAACCCATACCTCAGAGAAAAAAAAAATTCCTATGCGAAATTGTCCTTGGAGATCATATGCTAATTATTCCATCCAATAATTAATCATGTCTCCTATCCTTTGTGAAAATTAATCTTTTATCCTTTCATACCTATCACTAGACTTGGTTTTCCCTTGTCATTGGTTTAAGGATTCTAATCCGCTTATCCAAGTTCCCTCCATAATCCCATCAATTTCTAAGGTTAGTAATTTCAAATGAAACAAGCCTAATCTATACAATCTTGCTATGCAATCTAGCTCATCATCCAAAAACATTCGTTGGCTTTGTTTCTAGCCTTGCTGCAAACCTTGATCCTTTAGTCACATTATCATCAACAAGATATGTCTTTCTATCGATCCTCAAATTATTTTTGAGATTTGTCCTTCCCTTATCAACAACATTTCCATCATCATCATCATCACCTATCAATTGGTTTTCAACTTGACTAGGGGAAAGATCATGTTTTTCCTTGGATCCTTGTGCATGCTTTCTTGTGGGCATCTTTCACATGCATTTGTTATGGTCCTTATAGTGTATCATCCATAACAAAATCTCCACCCTTAATGGATATCATTCGGCCATAATAAAGCTTTTTCATTCTTCTCATGGCTTGAGAATCATTGACATTTAGCGTATGTCACTTTTCATGATCATCCTTGGCATCCATCAATTCCCCTTGTACATAATAAGTTGGTCTTATACTTGAATGGGGGCAATTCTTTGACGTACATCTTTCTGGGATCCTATTTATGGTATTAGCTTCATAAAACATCAAAATCCAAAAAATCATAAAACATCAAAATCCAAAAAATCATAAAACATCAAAATCCAAAAAAATCATAAAACATCAAAATCCAAAAAAATCATAAAACATCAAAATCCAAAAAAAATCATAAAACATCAAAATCTAAAAAAATCATAAAACATCAAAATAAAAAAAAATCGTAAAACATTAAAATTCTAAAAATGAAGTTAGAGTCAGAGTCATTCATGTTGGTCAAAGTCCAATCAAACTACGTTAACCTCTGCATGTATAATGTAGGAAAGGCCATCAATTGATGAGCCCCTGAGGAATTAGGTTAGTCCTTTAGGGCTTGTCGAATAATGTCAATTATGCATCAGTCCATAATAAATAAAAAAAGTAAAGTCTTTTCAAAATACGAGGTCTCTACGCACTGTTATGTAGGAAAGGCCATCAGATGATGAGCCTTCAAGGCCCTAGGTCGGTCGTTTAGGGTTTGTTGAGTTGGTCACTACTCATGTCATAATAAGTTAGACATTTTCAAATCAGACACAGACAACCACTTGAACTATATTCCACATCATGAATCAACAAGATAAAATATCCAACAAGTCATCAAATCAAATTAGTCAATTTCCAACTCAGTCAAACATCAAATCAACCTCAAACATTAAATTAGTCAATCACTTGTCTTATACAGGATGTCTCCTTCTTGAAACTAGACAATGCCATTATATTAGCTTCATCATTTGCCTTATACATGTGGTTACATGATCGAAACCATACTTGACTCTTATACGACATGTTTCTTCTTTTGAAACTAGGCATTGTCAACCAATCAACCCATCAATCAATTATCAATCACACATCAACAAACACTGACAAACAATTTGAATGACTATTAAATTTTTTGGTTTAATTTATATCATCTTTTGATTTGTCTTTGGGTCATGTTACTACCTACCTCAAGGATGTCCCATGAAGGATTTAGAGGAACAATGATGTATCATGACTCGTCTTTTATTTGATTGTTGTTTGTGGCTTGTCTTGGCAAAAATACTGGGGCAACTTTGCTCTTAGTACGAGTTAGGACATTCCTTATCTAATGACTGTCTATTTTCACAAGTGGATAACTTTACACACCTTGGTCTATTTCATACCATGGTGTTTATTGTCCATTTTCCATATTTTAATGCCCAATGATGATTAAATGCAAAGCCTAGCATAGCAAAATATTCATTTTTTCATTATCTCCACTAACTCCATGCTAACATTTTCCTCTCGCTAACATTACTTTCATCACTCCTTGCATTGTCTGCTATCCAAATTGCTTATTAGAATACTTTTAATTTTTTTTCACAAATTGGCAAAATTTTTCGAGGGGTAATAGATCTACCTCGTTTTCCTGTTAGTACACTGGGGCATATTTTTGAATCAAATTTGTTTGACAATGTGATAAACCCCATTGTATCAAAGAGGGGAAAAATGTAGACACTAAATTTGTCCTTTGCTTGCGAACATTATTTTTCCTTATCAATCCCCTTTCTTCCCTACATAATTAAATAATTTTAATTATTTGGTTATTGTCTAAAGTCATATCTCCTCTATTAATTAAATAACCTTAATTATTTAATTAGTTCATTTCTATTCTTTTATTTCCTCCTTTTGATTAATTAAATAAATCATATTTATTTAATTACGCCACTAATGTCCCCTTTCCTTCTATAATTAAATAAAAAATCTTATTTATTTAATTATTGTCATTTTATACTATAATTAAATAATTATTTCAATTATTTAATTATTCATTATCCTCTTCTTCCATAAATTAAATAATTTTTATTTATTTAATGTCTTACTAATTTTTCCTTTTCTCCCACTTTTGAATTAAATTATTATTTACTTGAAAAGACAACTTTCCCTCTTCTTTTATAATTAAATAATTGTTTTAAATTATTTAATTATTCACTTTCCCTCCCAAATTAAATAATTTTAGAATTATTTAGTTTTCTCCAACAACCTTTTTTTTTCGTGCTTTTCTATCTATCAATTCCATTCGCATCTCTTCAGATCTCATTTAATTTCCACCCTTGATTGAGTTATTTTATAACTCAATCTCAACCATCCATCCTTAACTTAGTCTTATCTTTGTCTTAATTTAGTCCTAACCCTATTTCATTGCTTCTCAAGCAATCTTGGCCATTGATTTTCATATCTTATTTGATTTTAATCTCAATCCTTCATTCACATTTGACTTTCTATAAAAGAGGCATGCCATTTTCATTTTGACCCTACACATGGGACGAAAGTACACTCTAGCTATTCAATCTTCAATATTTTACTATCATTGTCATTAGGCTATCATTGCATACTTAAATTTGAGGGAAATCAAGCATATAAAAGCAAAGTGGAGAAGGAAAATGGAGGTGAATCAATCATGGCATGAAGACTTTGGTAATATTGCTTTGTTATTTTGTGTTTTATGCCTATTTGTGTTTCATTATTAGTTTAGGTCTTTAGGGTTTTAGTATTTTATTGATTAATACCTTTAACCTTAAATTTTCCTAATCTACACTTTATAGTTGGTTCTATCCCATAAGTAGCACCATCCATCTCATAGCTGTATAAATTATAAAACTATAAATTCTTGATATGAGGGGCTCGACGGTAATGCAATGGAGGTGAAGTACCTTTTAAGGGTGAGTAGTTACTACATGACTTGAAAGTAAAATGAAAGGAATAACATATCCCATAACTCATTGTATGAATAAAAAAATAATTATCTCATACGTTTGAGTGTATAATCTAATGGTGAGTTGGAGCGAGAGTAGGAGTTTTAAATCTTTTGTGAGTAGGAAGGGTTTCGGTGCAAGTGAGGTTGAGGATGAACCAAACAATGAAGATGAGGACAATTGGGTTAACTATCGGGATGAGGAGGATGAATTGTTGCTAGATTCACTACTTGAGGCTTAATTGAAGTATTAGTGGCTTGCCTTCCCAATGATTTTTTAGGAATATCTCTATGGAAGATCTCATTGAAGCTTCAAGTTGTGTTCTCAATTTGGGGTTGCATGGAGGTTTTCTTCTCTCTGTGGGGTTCCCTTTCTATTCTTTTAAACATGGTATTTATTAGGGATTAGTTTGTTTTTGGTTTGGAAAATGATGGGGCTAAGATTGATGGTTGCAAATTCCTTGCTAGGGTTGTGGAGGGGACCAAGGTTCTTGTTTTGTTGCCATGATTGAGGTATTTGTAGGGAGGTACTGGTGAGGGTTTCTCCCTTGTGGCACCTCCTCTTGGAAGCGATGCTCAAGGGGCTTTAGGTCCCCTTCTTGTTCAAACCTTGCAAGCTTTTATTTGAACGTAAAAATTATTTTTTACAACAATTTAGCCATTGAGGAGTTTTCTTTTAGACTTGTTATTGTTGTGTAGGTTGGGGTTTCATTAGTGTTGATGTTTGGTGGTTCCTCTCAATCCATGGTCTTGATCTATCTTGGAGTGAAGCTCATTTCACCTTGGATGGATGGGTCATGCACTACTTTGAGGGTTCCTAATGTTGTAGACACAACTTTTTCTTACATTGGTAATGCCCTCATTCGGAGATTCTTGGGTTTTTGTCTGAATATTGATGTTTTTTAATGTTAGGTCCTTAAAAGATAGCGTGCTTGTGGTTTCCATGGGAAATGGATTTTTCTTATTCTCGTTCCAAATCCTTGAGGAACGTATGTGTAACATATAGGGAGGTCCTTGGTTCCTTGGTAGATTTTTTTCTTTCTTTGAAAATATGGTCTACTAGTTTTGATGTTGCTAAAGAAAACTTTAATAGGGTCTCTATTCAGGTTAGGCTCCTAGGGTTTTCTTTAGAATATTGGGACAAATAAATAATATGAGATATAGCTGATTCTCTTTGTCAAATTTTATCTATTTACAATGTCACAAAATCTATGAAACATTTGGTTTTGCTAGATTTTTGTGTGAGTGTTGATATTGTTAAGGTCTGCTAAATACTGTAAAATTGTGTTTCAAAATTGGTATTTGGGAGTTGAGAATCCAATTTGATTTCTCCTTGTAGGTTTTCCTTCATTGCCATAAATTTTGGTACTTCTCCCATTCATGCGAAGACATCAAAGAGGAACACCATATTTAGAAAAAAGTATCATTCCTTCTCTTGTTCATGGGAAAGAGTTTTAGAACATTGTTAAACTGCTATGAGGAATGAAGGAAATGATTTGTAATTTATTGTTTTGGGTCTAGTTGGAAATAAATGGGGGTCTTCCTTTAAGGAAAAGAGAAAACTAAATGGCATGAATTTGTGTCCTTTGGTCTTGGCTTTTCTTTAAACAAAGTTAGGATGGTCCTTACAATTCAGGCTTAATCCCTTGTTAGATTAATCCCTACTTTACAACTTTAATCCCTTGTTAGATTAATGCAACAATTAAAAGGTTTTGTATCTTCTTGGAAGAAAAAAATTGATGGAAAATAGATAAACTCTCTTAGTGAGGCCTACTAAGACCATGTGTCGAGATTTAGTCCTCTATTAATGCAATGAAGATATAGATTCATCAAAAAATGGGCAAGCTATGATGAAAATTGCTTCTTACCAAGAGGGTTTTTCCTAATTTTGTGTAACAATTGCTCTAGGAAGAATAGCATTTTAAATCATGGTGCTTAATTTTTTAAAAGTGTGGTTCTTTTTCTAATATGATGCCCTTGAACTTGATTTGGTTTTCCCTCTTCCATCAATAATTGGACCCTCAACCATTTTTTTGGAAATGCCTCTAGAGCTAATGGGAATTGTTAAGGTGCAATGTATTTGGAAAGTTAGTTGAAGATTCTCATTAGGATATGTAAGAACTCTTAACTAACTTGTATTTTTTTTGGAAAGGCCTCTAGATCTACCAACCATTTTCAAAGTGCTATATCTTGGAAAGCTAGTTGAATATTCTCATAATACCCTATAAGAGCTCTTAAGTAACTCTGATCTCAATATCTAATGCTCTAGTAGGTGGATAAAAATACTCCAATAGTTAGATAATGAATAAGAAAATTTCATTGGTAGAGGTTAGTGATAACTTTAAGAAAAGGTCCCTAAAAATTTCTATAGAATCTTGGAAAATTTTGACTAAGGGCATTAATTTTCATGATGAAGCTTTCATTTTTTTGAAAAAATATTAATGTTCCTAGCAAATTTATGCATATTACTAGAATTTTGTATAAAATATGGGAAAATATTGATGAATAATAGCTAATATAATTAATTACCATGGTGAATCTTTACTAAAAAAAATGTATTCATTGATGCAGTCTACCCATATATTCTTTTCTTTTTTCATAATATTGAAGTAGGGGCTTGGGGGTGTGGGGGATTGAGAACATACGTAAATTGAAAATATTAAAATTTACACACCATAAAAGTAAGACACTAAATATGAGTGAATTTACACTTTATGTTTCCCTATTGATCAAACAATTGTTATTTTCTTTTGCAAGTTTATAAGTACATGTCAAAATTGTTTACTTTGCCTACATTTTATTTTGGGTTGTCGATCAATATCTAATCGTGTGGTGCAAAATACACTTTTGGTGGAGTATATATATTACCCAACATGTTCTTATAACTATGTGTAATCAAATCAAAGCTTTCCATAAGTATTTAATCACATAGTCCATAATAAATTATGGGTAGAGTAAATAGTTTTCATGACATGTTATTATAAACCTACATAATCAAATCACAATTGTTATATTATAGTGGCAATTAATGGTGGGAAAAGAATGCCTTATTCCTTTAGACATTCAATTCACATAAATTACCTACTCTCTATAGGGAACTTATTGATTCATGATACCTACAAGCCCATGGGGGTCAACAAAAATTCTAAATTATATTGTTAGTAGAATCTAGACCCTATCCATTACAAAAGATTTAGATGCTCCCACTTACTATTTGCACATACCAGGAGCAAAAAGCTTAAGATTGTATTCATCTCATGTGGAATTTATCGAATAAAAGAGCCATTGCATGCATTATATAAAGAAAATACCTATCACATATTGCAAACATGATCTTAATTTTTTATCCATGCAATATTTAAAAATAATATTAGTACATGAACCCTACATTCCCTGTATTCTTTGTAATCATCAAATTTGAGGACTCACATGCCTTGGTTTTTAGAGGCCATGATAATAAAGGAGAGAAAGATTCATGTTCATTGTTTAATGGTCTTCTTGATGACAAACCTAATTATATTTATAAGTGGAAAATCTTGCTAAATATTAATTGTATACAATTTCTAAGAGGCAAATCCCACAAAAAATTAATTTCAATGATAATATGGCCCCAAAAGCAAGCCATAATTTAATAATAATGGTGATATGGCCCCAAAAGCAAGCCATAATTTAATAATAATGGTGATATGGCCCCAAAATCAAGCATGAATTCAATATTAATGGTATTATAGCCCTCAAAATAAGTGGGAATGCAATATTAATAGTGAATATGATTAAGCCTTTTAATGATATAAAATTTTGGCTATTAGGCTGCAATCACACATCTTATCTTGTGGCAAAAAAATTCAATTTAAAAGTTTGATAAAAAATTCTTAGGTGAATTTAGTGCTAAACTATTTTTTTCGTAAAAAAATGATGATTTATTCCCCTTTATAGATTATCCTATTGACAAAAATGGTGGCCGTAATTTCAACTATTCACCATTTGGTAAAAAATTGTCACTAAAAATCATCGATAGAAATCTCATAAAAGAAAAAGGAAAAATTGGGTGTAGGTTAAGGTTTGAGAACCTAACTAAAGGTTGTTAAATTGAGTAACAAATACATACACACGAACTATTGAACAAGACAACTAAGAGTAGGGGTGAATTGGTTGTAACAATCTTTAATCTTTAAAACTTTCACCAAAAAGTAAATCAATCACAAATCCTTTACTTTGCTAATATGATTAATCATTAAATGCAAAGGTAGAAATTGAAAAGCATCACACATACACAATAACACCAAATTTACTTGGAAAACCCAATAAGGGAAAAAACACAGTGAGGATTAACTCACAATATAGAGAATATCAAAACCAATTACAAAGGTTCACTACTAGAGACGGCTCACTGCCAAAACATGACTCACTGTCTAGATCAAGACTCACTGTCCAACAAGGGTTAACCACCCAGGGGGCTCACTACCATAGAATTAAAAAGAAGATAGAAGGGATTTGTTACACAGAGAAAAAAATCTCAATACAATAGAGATTTCCACCATAATTCTCTCAACCACTTGTAGACATGTATGAATGATAGAGTACACCTTCAGCTCACTGCATCCATAAAATCACATTTAGATTTCACACTGATCTACACCAACTTGCATCACATACACATTGATTGACATATATCTTGCTTGCATTCTTTGTACTTCTTTTATCGATATCTCATCATGTATTTATACCATCTTCAACTTTGAAACATATCCAAAGTCGGCCATACACCATTTGCATTTACAAATTCAAATTAGGTCAATGCCAAAACATTCTAGGGTGGAATTAGAATGAGGGAAAACCAAACACATGCTTCAACATGCTTCTATAAGCTTTGAAAGTAGTTCTAAACACAAGGTTGGCCAAACTAGTGTAAAACACATAAACAATTAGGCACACACAACCTTAGCATGATCCAATCCTTTTGGATAACAAAATTATCTTCAACACAATCATATCAGCTTAACTCTAGATCCACAAGTCACAAGACTCAAACAAGAAAAAATTCAAAGCAACTACATTTCTCTTGGACCTCAGCTAGATACATCGAAAAACATAGTTCACAACTAGTGAACATAACTCGCACTGCACAACAAACTAGAAGCCCAAAATTTGGATATAGGAACTTCAAAAAACCATGATCAACATATTTGAATCACAAAAACATAGGAGTAAATCCCAGAGCAAACAATGAACACTTGCAACCTTTTTCCTTTACAAATTTATCAATATCCTTGACATATATAGCCAATAAATTTCATCCATGACAACAAAAAATAGTTAACCAGTTGAAATAAATGAAAACACCTTCATACTTGCTACATACTTGCAATAATCTCCCCCTTTGCCATTGATGGCAACACATGATGTGAAAAACCATCAAAGACAACACAACAGATTTGAACACATTTCCTCATGATTCTATTTTTTGTTTTCCCCCTTAGTAGATAATATTTTTCACATGATACTTCTTTCTCTCATCTTTCTCTCCCCCTTTGACATCAATGGCAAAGGAAAAAAATATTTTACATTGATTTCCCCTTTGTCATTAGGAACATAATACTCTTTCAATGACAACACATGACACTACCTACTCCCCTTGAGAGGTAGCCACCAAAACATCAGTCCAAAAGAAAGATATATCCATAGATCCACGAGAATGATGCATCTCCATATGCATCTAGTTCAAGAAAGGAGGGGAAACGACTCTTAACTTCTCCCAAAGATACTCAAAAGTATTTTTAGGAAGAGCCTTCATAAATATGTTAGCCACTTGATCCTTTGTATGTACATACTCAAGCTTTACTTCATTCTCCTCAACCTTCTCTCTCAAAAAGTGATACTTGATAGATATATGCTTTGTCCTTGAGTGCATCATTGGATTCTTTGAAATGTTAATTACACTTGTATTATCATAAAAGATAGAAATAGGATCGTCATACAATACTCTAATACTTTCAATGTCTGTATCATCCACAAAACTTGTGTACAAAAAGATGAAGTAGCAATATACTTAGCTTCAACAGTAGATAAGGAAACTGAATCTTTCTTTTTAGTCAACCAAGCCACTAATCTGCAACTCAAAAAGAATGCACCACTACTTGTACTTTTCCTGTCATCTACACAACCAACCCAATCTGCATCTGTGTAAGCACTTAGTGTAAAATTAGTATCCCTAGAATACCACAAGCCATAATCCAAAGTGCCATTCAAATATCTAAATATCCTCTTAGCAACAACATGTGATTCTTTAGGATCTTCTTGAAATCTAGCCACAAGACAAACTACATGCATGATATCTAGTCTAGTAGCAGTTAAATACAACAAACCTTCAATGATAGATCTGTATTTTCTTTGATCATCCTTAGGCGAATCATCATATTTACTCAATTTGCAACCAATCACCATAGGAGTGCATACTATTTTGGAATCATTCATCCAAAACTTCTTCAACATCTCTCTTACATACTTTGACTGTGAAATAAAAATACCTTTCTCTATTTAGTTAATTTGCAGCCCAAGAAAGAAATTCATCTCACCAAACATAGACATCTCAAATTCTTTTTGTATTTCTTCAACAAAAAATTGTACATAGTTTCATTTCCTCCAAAGATAATGTCATCAACATATACAACTACTATCAAGATATTGTCATTTTCAATTTAAAATATAGATTAATATCTGTCCTACCTTTGTTGAAACCATGCTAAATCAAATATCTGTCTAACCTTGCATACCAAGCTCTAAGAGCTTGCTTCAATCCATATAAAGCCTTCTTCAATCTGCAAACCATATCTAGTTGATCTAACAACTAAAATCCTTCTGGTTTTTCCATGTAGACCTCTTCCTCTAACTCACCATTCAAGAATGAGGACTTCACATCCATCTAATAGACCTTAAAATATTTATGAGCAACAAATTCTAAAAACATTTTGATAGTTTCCATTCTTGTCACCAGAGCAAAAGTCTCCTAAAAATCTAAACCTTCTAATTGTGAATAACCCTTATACACAAGCCTTGCTTTGTTTATGACTACTTCATTCTCATTCAACTTCTTTTTGAATACCCACTTTGATCCAATTATGTGTTTATCTGTCGGTCTAGGGACTAATTCCCAAGTTTTATTCTTCTCAATCTGCATAAGTTCTTCTTTCATAGCTTCTATCCAATACTCATCTTTACATGCTTCACTTACAGCCTTTGGTTCAATCTCAAAAAGTAAACAAAGATTTATCTCACCAGCAACAACATCTTTGCTTCTTGTCAATACTCCTCTCCTTTTGTCTCCAATGATTTTATTTTTTGAATGATTTTTCTGCACATATTTAGGTGTCTTAGGGGACACCACTAGAGCTTCTTCTTCTTCTTCATTATGCTTATGTTCTTCCACAACTTCTTCAATTATTACACAATTAGGTTCATCAAATACATATCCATCAACTTCAATTGAATTCTTTATCGCTTCATCAACCTTGAAATTTGTGCTTTCCACAATCTTTCTCAGTCTCTTATTGAAACATCTGTAAGCTTTTCTCTTAGTAGAATATGCAAGGAAAATGCCTTCATCACTTCTAGCATCAAACTTCCCTAAATTTTCTTCATCCTGTCTGATATAAAATTTGCTTCCAAATACCTTGAAATACTTAACAGTAGGAATTTTTCCACACCATAGCTCATAGGGAGTCTTCGCACCGTTAGATCTTGCTTGAAATCGATTGAACACATAAACAACAGTGTGAATAGCTTCTCTCCAATAAACTTCTGGTAGACCAGCTTCAATAATCATTGATCTAGCTACTTCTTGAATTGTTCTGTTCTTTCTTTCAACAACTCCATTCTGCTGAGGAGTTCGAGGAGTAGATAACTGTATTTTTATTCCATGAACTTCAAAAAACATATTAAACTCATGGTAGGTGAATTCACCACCTCTTTCAGACCTCAAGAATTTTATTCTCAAATTCACTTCATTCTCTACCATAGCTTTGAATGTCTTGAATCTATCTAATGCATCAAATTTCTCTCTAAGAAAATTAACCCATGTATATCTAGAGTAATCATCAATCAAAAACATAAAGTACCTTTCACCTTGTAGAATTCTCACTCTTGTAGGGCCACAAAGATCTGTATGAATTAAATCCAGTAGTCTGGTAGTAGATTGTTCCTTTGACCTGAAGTTGTTTCTCGCTTGCTTTCCAAACTAACAATTCCTGCAAATAGCATTAATAAGCTTTGTAATCCTTGATAAATCTCGTACAACTTGCATTACACTGATCTTCATCAAGTTATCAAAATTCATATGACACATTCTTCGATACCATAACCAACTACCATTAATTTGAGTCATAAAGTAATGTCCATCATCACCCTTAAGTTGATATATATTTCCTTCAAACTTCTTTCCTAAAAAAATCACTATTTTAGATCCTTTCCCAATTTCACATCTCTCATCCTCAAATACAAGATTATATCCTTTACTACACATCTATCCAACACTCAAGTGATTATGCATTAAACCCTTAACATAGTAGACATCATCAGTATTATGCTTGCCATCAAAACTTACTGAACCTATCCCACAAATTTTAGCACCAATATCATCTCCAAACATAACTAAGCCTCCATCATATTTTTCAAGTTTAAAAAACTTACACTTATCACCAGTCATGTGATGTGAACAACCACTATCAATAACCCAAGAGTTCTTTTCTTGTTTAGCATGTAAGATAGAGATTACACTATCTTCATCTTTCTCTTTCTTCGGAGGACATTCCTTCACCTGTCTTTCAGATTTAGCAGAAGTAGGTTCATATCTTATAGCAAAGAACAAGCATTCATTGTCATCAAAATATCCATAATCAGATTGTTCATCAGAAATACTAGCATCCTCATTCACATGATATGCTTTGTTGATCTTCTTTCCTTTGTTTTCTTTGTTAAATCTCTATTTGTTTTTCTTAGCTCTTTTCGAACATCTTGAAGCATAATGACCTATTCCTCCACAACTAAAGCATTTAAAGGGTAGATTACCTTCATATTTTTTGGAGCCTTTACTCATCCTTCTCACAAAGTTAGCTTCTACTTCATCAAGATTCTCTTCATCCGGATCTTCAACTCTTGTAGCCTTGAAAGTAGTTTTTGATTTGGATCCATTTCTCAAATTTGGCTTTCTCATCTCATAATACGTTAGATTTCCCAATAACTAATCTTTAGTATAAGTCTTGTAGTCCACATACTCTTCAATAGAAGATACCTTTTCACTATATGCATGAAGGAGAGTTCTTAGAATCTTCTTCACAATCCTGGATTCATCTACTATAACACCAAGTCCTCGAATTCCACCTACCAACTCATGCACTCTTTGTACATAGGATTTAATGTTTTCATCTTTAGACATATGCATAATCTCAAACTGTGCCTCCAAATTCTGTAACTTTTCTTCTTTAACCTTTTCATTTCCTTCATGCATCTTCTCTAGAGCATCCCAAACTTCTTTAGCAGTCTTCAGATTTTGAACTTTAATCAACTTGAAATGTGAAAGACTATTCTTCTGAATAAACTTCACCTTATTGTTTGCTTCATGCGCCTTGATTTCATTAGATGTACTCAAACCATTAGCCAGAGGAGTGTAAGAAGTCTTATAAGATTTCTCAACATCATATCCACAATACTCTAGGTATCCTTCCATTTGTATTTTCTAGATAGCATAATTTGTTCCATCGAACCTAGGAAATTCAAAAGTGATCTTGCTTGCCATCCCAAACCTTCCTTAAGCGGTTAATCTTCTCTCTAAGGAACCAATATTTGATACCAATTGTTGAACAAGACAATTGAGAGGGGGGTGAATCAGTTGTAACAATCTTTAATCTTTAAAAATTTCACCAGAAATTAAATCAATCACAAATCCTTTACTCTGGGAATATGATTAATCATTAAGTGCAAAGGAAGAAATTGAAAAGCATCACACATACATAATAACACCAGATTTACGTGGGAAACCCAATAAGGGAAAAATCGCAATCAGTATTAGCTCACAATATAGAGAATATCAAAACTGATTACAAAGGCTCACTACCAGAGAAGGATCACTGCCAAAACATGACTCACTATCCAGATTAGGACTCATTATCCAACAAGGGTTAACCACCCAGAGGATTCACTAACACATAATTACAAAGAAGATAGAAGGGATTTGTTACACAGAGAAAAAAAATCTCAATGCAATAGAGATTTCCACCACAATTTTCTCAACCACTTGTAGACATGCATGAATGATAGAGTACACCTTCAACTCATTGCATCCAGAAACTCACAATTAGATTTTGCACTGATCTGCACCAACTCACATCACATACACAATGATTCACATATATCTTTCTTGCATTCTTTGTACTTCTTTTACAAATATCTCATCCTGTATTTATACCAACTTCAACTTTGAAATATATCCAAAGTCGACCATACACCATTTGAATTTACAAATTTAAATTAGGTCGGTGTCAAAATATTCTAGGGTGGAATTAGAATGAGGGTGACCTAAACACATGCTTCAACACACTTCTATAAGATTTGAAAGTAGTGCTAAACACAAGGTCAGCTAAATTGGTGTAAAACACAAAAAATTAGGCACATGCAACCTTAGCACGATTCAATCCTTCCAGATAACAAAATTATCTTCAACATGATCATATCAACTTAAATCTAGAACTACAAGTTATAAGACTTGAACAAGAAGAAATCCAAAGCAACTACATTTCTCTCGGACCTCAGCCAGATACACTGAAAAACACAGTTCACAACTGGTGAACATAACTCGCATTGTACACCAAACTAGAAGCCCAAAATCTGGATATAGCAACCTCCAACAACCATGATCAACATATCCGAATCACACAAACATAGGAGAAAATATCAGAGCAAAACCCGAAGCACAATGAACACCTGCAACCTTTTTCCTTTACAATTTTCTTAATATTCTCGACATATATAACCAATAACCTTCATCCATGAAAACAACAACCAGTTAACCAGTTGACATCAATGACAACACCTTCATACTTGCTTCCTACTTGCAACAAGAACACTTGTGAATAAACTAGGATGAGACAAAAGATTAGATAATTGAATTAAAAAATTGAATATCACAATGGGCACACAATGTAATGAGTTACAAATAAATTGATCTCCACATTTGATTGCTAACTTGTAGACCTAATCAGTGAGATAAAAATTCTAGATCAATTCCTTTTTCTCTCACTAAGATTTAATTTTGCAATATAATATGAGTGTGTATTATAGACATGGGTCCAATTTTGTTGTTGTTGCAATCCCCTACAAATTTAGACAAACTCCAAACATGAATCTTTCTTATTAGTCCTACTTATCTATTAAATGTGGATGAGTACCCACGCAAAATGTTTTGGACAAGCTACCTCTTAACATGCTTCTTAGTGAGTGATATGTTTTCCCTTTTCATTGCTTTAGATCTACATTATGATTGGGCCAACTAGGCATACATAGATTCCAAAATTTTAATGGTTGCCAAAGATGCAAGAATCTAGCTATTCAATGAAACCATGACACATGTCCCTATAGCATGAAACCAACATTTAAAAAAATTTAGAAAATTTAACTCAAGATTAAGCATGCAAAAGTTATCCTTGATAAAAACTAAAATAATTGATGAATACATATTAAATTTGATATTTGGAAGAGAAAAAATCAAGATCTAGGCATATAGGCACAATAAATAAATTTTGGAAAAAAAATATGCTCTAGGCAATATTGTGTAGTTTGGACTACTTAATAGGGTGTAAAAGTGTGCTTAGACCAATTATGTGCTTGTGCAACAAGAAATCCACAATTGAATTCCCTAGTGTTATTGTAATATTATCACAATACCTTATAAAATACAATGACAAACCTTGCTACTTCAATTGTCATTTGTAGGAACAAACAACTTCTCTTGCTTAATACATACATCATGTGGTTGAATTTACCTCTCTTCTAGCACAAATGGGTAAATTTGATAGAGTTCAACATTTTACATGTCTTTGATTCAATTTACTTGGATTGTTGATAAATCTCAAGGTCTAATGATTTGTATATAAAACATATAGGTTGGTAGTAATAATTCCTTCATTTCTTCAACACCTACATAGCGGCATAAAATCCCCACCATACATGAAATAATCATACTTAACATAATTGAAATTCTCACTCAATTATGCAACATGTCTTCCTTTGTTACTAGAAATTACTCCAAATATTATATTGTTGTCTTCACAATCCACATAAAACACCTTATCAAAATTTGGTAGCACTAACACTAGTTTCTTCATTGATTTGCAGTTAAGCATCTAAAAAATCTTTGTAGTAGTAGGTGTCCACCTTAAATCCTTCCTCTCACCCTCATGGTATTTGTTATTGGTGCACAAATATCATTGAATTTCCTAGTAAACTTTTGGTAGCAACTTGCTAACCCATGGAAAATTCTAGCCTCAGAAAAAAAATGTAGTGTTAGCCACTCCAAAATTTCCTTCACCTTCAATGGATCAATTTTCAATTCATCTTTGAAAATAAAAAATCCAAATGCACCAATTTTTCCTTTATGAAACTACACTTCTTGAGGTTGATCCAATTTTCATTATTCAAACTTTACAACAATTGCCTCAAATTCTTTAATACCGCTCCTTAGTCTTACTAAAGATGATTATATCCTCCAAAGGTACTATAACAAACTTTTCAATGAGATGCTTCATATTTCATTTAATTTTTTTATGAATGCACCTAGTGCATTTATCAGGTTGGATGACATGCTAGACCACTTATATAGTCCCTCTTTGATCTTGAAGTTTGTCTTCCACTTGTCCCATTTTGTAATGCAAGCAAATGATAATTACTACTCTTGAAGTCAATCTTGATGAAGTAATGCTTTCCATTTAGAAAATCCCTCAAGTTTTATATCCTATCTTGTGGGTATTTATACTTGGTTATGCTTTTATTAAAGGATCTAAAACATGTGCCCATCTCCCATTTATCCCCTTTCTTTGGGACCGACATATTGGTATTGTTGCAGTTTTTCACCTCTGAGGAGCTCAAATAGGGATAGGCTATCTATATTTCAAAATTGAATGGTACATTTTAAGAAAACCTTCTATGTTACATTCAATTATACAAATGAAACAAAATTACACAAGATTACAAGAATACAAAGAGGTATTAAATTCATACAAGTGAATGAGACATAAAGATTTTACAATGTTTTAGAAAATGTAATCTTTATTAGATGTGATAAGACCATGTGTCTCCTACGACAAGCGTGAGGCCCGACTTTTTCCCTTGATACAAATAAAGAAAAAATTAATACATGAATAAATAAGGGAAAATAAATGTGCATGTAGAGGGATGACAGTCATTTCACGAATGACTGGTTAATGTTTGTCTTGCTTCGGTGTTGTCCTCGTTGCTTGTCCTTCCTAATTTCCATGCGCTCTTGTTCCTGCAGTAGTCAAGCAATGTATTAGAGTTATACTCTAAGAAATGAAAGGTCATAACCATACACGATCATTTATATCACCCACCTATGCATGTGTTAACTCATCTCCATGTGCATTAAAGATCAATGAATGCCATAAGTGTCTAGGAAAACCATTTGGTCAACATACACACAAAAGACAGTCATTTTTTCTAACCTATTTGTTCCATGTGCAGCTACAAGTGCAATTATTTTTAGATCAAATGAGTGGAGATAAATGTGGCTCCCACGAGGGTTGAGCCCATCACATTATATATGCATAACTTTAGATGCATTTCAGTGCATTCAATGCAAATTACAATAACAATGTTTGCTGATTGAAACAATAAGTATTCAAATGTAAATGAAGCTAAGGTACCAGTGCAGGTTATTAAGAAAAATTTACAGTAGGCTTGCAGAAGATAGAGACAAATCTTTCTCATTTCATGGTGGTCCACTCAAGAAGGGGTTTAACATTCACAACAGTGAATTGATGAATTCACTGGTCTAAATAATAAGCAACTGCAAAATGGAACCACAATGAAACAATAAAGATCAAACATGATGACAGGAACATGGAGAAATTAAGGTACAACAATAAGCAGATCAAATAATACAACCAAAGACATTCATGACATGGTGCTTAGCAAAAGAGCAATGCATATTAAAGGCAGAAAGGCTTTAGGAGTTTTGGCAAGCGTTTTTCATGAATAAGGAAGACTGTACAATGAAAAGGATCATTATCATTTGAGTCTGGATTCTGATGTTTATAACCATGGAGTGGGTACTGTTAGTAGGAGCTCAAACAACATAAAAATATTATAAAATTTTGATCTTTGGCTTTTGTACTACAGAGGAAAAGTGTCTCATAATTACACTTTGATGAAATAATCAAGAGAAGATGGAGTCAACAGATTATGATAATAAAGATAAAACATGGCTACATTTTGCAGGTAACAATAAGATTCATCAAGCATTACAGCATGATAGTGAAGCTTAATGAAGTGCTACAATGACTCCAATAACTTAGTTTCACCTCATAGTGACAACAAAATTGTACATCATTCAACTACACATCAAAAGATACAACTGATACTAGCTTGCAATGAATTTTTTGCAATCACAATGAACAGTGTTATCAGTCTCTTTGAAGAAATTCATTGGATACTTTGTGCCAGTAATAAAGTCTATGAATAAAGTTTTTTTTAAAAGCAAGGTTATGTAAAGACCAGTTACTGATAGTTCAGATCATCAACAGAGCCTTCAAGGTTTGAATCCATGAAAGAGAGACAAAGACCATGACCTATGTAGTGTATTTATTCAGAATTCATTACAAATTTTTGGGCACAATAAGTTATAAGAACAATTTTGCAAGACAAAGTCCTTCAACTATTTTCAGGAATGAAGAGAATCTTAAATTTTTCTTTTTGTACAGAACTAGAAATGTCTTTTTGCAATAATCTTCAAAAAGAGAAATACCCAGAAGGCCAAACTTTAGTTCTTCATAATGTGAATCATGGAGTAGTTTTGATAACCCTACAAGCATATAACCGTGGATAGATTTACATCTGTAGAAGGATTCTAAAAGTGTTAAAGAAGAGGGGTATGAGAAAGTTTCCTTTGAAAGGATCAACAAAATATCAATAGAGCTTAATACCCAAATGTGCAAAATGTATGGTTGTAGCTACATAATGGAGAGAAATGCTTTCAAATACCATAGTAAGAGCTTCTCATACTTTTTATGGTGGCTGGATAAAGAAGAGAAACACATAAATCTGCTAAAGAGTCTTCTTCAAAGCCTTTAAATCATAATTTTCATGACAGATAAATGAGATGCTCACAGAGAAATAACAAGGAAGAAAAGTGTCCATTGTTTCTTCATCCTAGAGTTCGAGTAAGTATCTTATGCTTAAAGAATGAAAAGGAAATGCAAAATGCGTACTCATAGTTGATTCAATTGAGTTGTATTGTGTTTATTTGCACAAAATCTATTGAAAATGCGTCTGATCAGTTGTAGGATTCATCATTGAAGTTGCAGATCGAGCCCTCAAACCCTATGGCAGTGGAAGAAGCTTCCTTGTGAAGTTTCAATATCGAATGAAATGAATTTTCTTTTTTCTTTTCTCTTACTTAGGGTTAAAACCCTAAATGGTCGATAGGAAAACTTTCATTTTTATGACCATGTTTTTAAATTAAATAATGCAACTATTATACTGTGGCCTCCTTATTCCTTAGGCTTTTACTATGGTGAAAAAGTAAGACTCATATTACTTATCAAATATCTTAGTTATTCTTTACTATGATTCTCAACTTGGCAATTCCTATTGATTAGGAGTTTTAGCTGATACATGAAGATATGAAGTCTTTTATTTTTGGCATTTGTTCATATTGTAAATGATTAATGTAAGTGATTCTTTATAAATCACTTACTTTAAATCATTGTTTTTATTTAAATGCAAAAAATAGAAACATATGCTTATATGACCAAGTTTTAGGAGAGAAAGATGGAGAGTCTTTTATGATTTGCTAAAAATGGGGAAGTTGTGAATTGTTTTCAAAACACATGCCACGAATGATGGGAGGTTATTTTCAATTTGGGAACAAAAGGAGAGTGTCTAGGAGCTAATTTATTAAGTTTTTATGTTGGGTATGGTCAAATTGACCTTTTCAACCATTTATGAGCTCTTTTTGGAGAAGATTTACATACTAGATTTTAGGTTTTGAGAGTGCTTACGAAAATGAGGTTTCTAGAACCTTATTTTGTGGAGCAACTTAGGAGTTTGGCTACTTAGCCATATTGTAACTCATTTTGAGTCAGTTCTGGAAATGTAAATAGAGACTTTGTGACTTTGAGAGTCCCTGGTCATACTTTTGTAGGTTTTGTAACTCATTTGGAGCATAATATATAGAATTTACCTTGGTTACTATTGATGGTTAAATTTACCTTCTTGTTCTTGCAAAGTATTATGCATTTTCAGGTGATTGATCAAGTTATTTTGTGAAATTTTTCTATTTCCTTATAACTTTGTCTCATGTTTGCATACCTTTCTTTGCAAAAGTAGCATTATACAGGTTACAAACTGTGTTTACAGTATTGCACATGAATTTTAATTTGTGGAAATTACTTTTCCTTCTTGAAAGTGTGTGTAAGTCAAACTTGTTTGTGAAACACTTATGCATAACCTACAGAAACTTGATGTGTAATCTTATATTCATCATCAATATTCAAGTGTAATTTGAGTATCCCATAGCTCTTGTCAATTTGGTGTATCACCCATTTCATTTCATATTTTCAGTATTCTTCATTTTATGCAACCATATTCTTACCCTTTTCCCATCAATTATGTAGTTTAGGTGATATTACCAGTTAGGAACCGGCCTAGAACCCGGAGGTTTTCTCTTCATTCTAAGTGTCCCACATAGAATTGAATCCAATGTTTTACCAAAATTGCTGAAACTTGTGTAGTTCAGAAACGGGTGCAAATTTTGGTAACTACTTGGCGGGTACCACACCGCGAGACTAATTCTCAGTTAATCCCTTTTGTAATTATTTTCTAAAACTCCTTTGCTTCATTTCCTCATTCTCCATAAAATTCAACCAATATTATAAATCTTATTAGTTAGATTTGTCGGTCTCAAATCCATGTAATGATTGATAATCCATTATTACAATAATCCGATGGGAATCTCACTACATTATGTTTGCATACTTCTAGAAAGCCTTCACCTCTTGTGGTATGTGATAGGAAGGTGGATTGATAATAGCTTGCATCATTGAATTAGTGCTTTTATCAAACTGTCTTGGAGGCGTATCGATAAGGATAGTTGTCGAGATTCCTTTGGGGGTTTTGCAGCAAGCAACAACTTCCAAGTTTCATTTTTCCCTACTTGAGGAGCTTGGGAGCTAAAAGCTGTAGCAAAGCGATTCCTAAGATTTAATTCTACTTTAACTTCTGATTTTAAAATCCTATTGACTTAATTCAAACTTTGTTGACTTCGATTTAGACCAATTCATGGAGACATTTAATGATTAATTTAATTCCTAATCTAAATACATAATTCAAATTAATTCTATTTTGCTTCAAAAGAAATCCATAACTTAATTGTTGGAAAGTAAACACTAAATTAAGAACAAGAATGAATTGCAAGAAAAATGATGATTATTCTAAAAATCATAAAGACTAATCTCCATGAACAAATTTTGAATAGACTTCAACTCTATCTTTCCATAAATCCCTAACATTTCTTTAATGAAACTTAACAAACAAACATCAAGTTTAACCGATTCGAACATCTAAATCTAATTTATCTCAGAAACCTTCTAACGATTCTAATGTTCCAATTCAATATTTTTAATAAATAAATCTAACCATTCTAACAATTCGATCTTAACCATAATAAACTGAAACTTTGAACGTAATTGTAAACAAAAATAATTATCTAATTTTAACATTTACTAAGGTAGAAGATGATTTCAACGATTGAACAATTCAAAATCAGTTTCTACTACAGATTTAATACTTAATGAATAAGAAAATACTTAACAAAAATACCATAAGATCATTCCAAAGGTTGAGCGGGCCCTGCTCTTCCTCATGTAGGATCCTTTAACACTATGAATTGATTAACTTCTTGCTTCCTTTCTCATTGATCAAAAGTAGAATGCAGAACAAAAGTTGCTTGTGATTACAAAAAATTCTGATTGTAAAATTATCTAACTCCTAACTTAGACTGAAGTATGGATATTTATAAAATATTCTTATTAGCTTCTAACATGGTGTTAACTGCCAAAACTTAAGGCGGCCAACTACAAATTACAAAATGAAACTAAAACTAGAACTGAAGTGGACTAAGGAGGACTATGCCAGAACTACACCAGATTAGCGTTGGAAGTAAAAGTTCCTAACCGATTATGAAGAAGTTGATTAAGAATTTAAGTCATTCATCATCCAGCAGTGCCTATCAATGGCGTAGTCATCTCCTCATGATTAAACAAAGAGCTTTAACCGTCTCATCAACCCTGTCAACAACCCTTATGAAAAGGACAACAATCATGGTAATAAAGATTAATGCAACATAATTATCTCATCCAAAGTCATCATAAAGCAACGCATTTAACATAAGCTATTACTTTCAAAATATTCGCTAATTAGTTAAACATAAAGTAAAATAAGCAAATATGTTAATCTATTGTCTACCGCCAGTCATGTCAATTAACAATAACAACAAGTCTTTTTAAACATAAAAAGCCTTAAATGAAAGTATTTTATATCTCCCACCGGTATGTCCTTTGTTAGTACTAAGAATTCCTCTACAAGCTCAAAAATAAATACATGTCGTATCTTCCTTTATATTCAATATTTTCAAGAACACTTTTGTTGATATAAACATTGCTCTAGAGTTTACTTCATACTCCTAATATTTTAAGGGATTTAGAATATGTCCCCATCTTTGACAAGAGTATACATGTTTCCTCTCCATCATGCATATATTTCCTATTAAATTACCAAGGTCTTCACACTAGAACATGGCACACATCCATGGTCATGAAATCACACAACACTCACTAGATATTGTTTCCTCACTAGATATTAGCCAATATTGAAACTCACTAGAGTATATCTTGGTATTAGCCAATATTGAAACTCACTAGATATTGTTTCCTCACAATTTGATGCCTCTTTTTCAACCAAGGCACCTTGTAAGGGTTGGTATGAGCTACTCTTTTGTACACCATTTCTATGAACACTAGATTGTGTGTATTATTACTATTAATGGCTACTTTGTAACACTTTCCTTTGTACTTGCACAATACAAAATAAGATTATGTGATGTACAAGTTCCTTAGTTTCCTAAGGTGGCTTCAATAAGATTCTTCTTCTCACGAGTTCCTCTTTTTATATCTTTGGATATTTGATTCACATAATAAATCCAAATGATTCTCCATCCACTTACAAAAAAGTGCATTTATATCCTTCTTGTCATGATATTTTGATCCAATCTAAAGCCATTTAATGGATCACATACTAGACTAACCACACTTGAAATAGGTAGCCCAAACACCTCTTCCATAACTTTAAGATCCTTCTCATCCTTTACTTAAATTTGTGCTACCATAGTTATAGCTAGACAATTAAGAGACACTCCTCTCCATTCCTCATTTTTTTTGAGATATTATAGTGTTGGATCTACCCCTATCCCTACCATCATTCAATTTCCTTTTATTAAATTTTGCATGGATTTCAAGGCATATTGATAAGCATCTTCAATGTTACAAAGACTTAGCATAGTCATCTCATCTTGGATGGTAAGCCAAATGTTAATATTCCACATCACCTTCTCTTGATCTAGTTCATGATGTTCAAACTAGATGGTGAGACTATTGAAGTATTTGGTATAATTCTTTCGACTGAGCTTATGCTATTAAAAATTTTGGAGCTTCAAAATATCTATAATGGTAATCCATTGGATATAATTTTCCTCTCAACTTATCAATGATTGAATCCCAATGGGAAACCTTCTAATTTTCATGCCTTATTCAATCCAACTATGAATTATTTAGTCATAGGTGGAATTTCCCTTTAGTATAGTTTAGGAAATACTCACCCTCAACAGGTTTGAGATATCCTAAAACTCAAAATACTTCTCTCCTTCAGTGATCTAGTCAATTAACTCTTTAGGATTTAAGATTGCCAAAAAAATTGACACCTTAATTTGTGTGCCTACCTTTTTCAATCCTTGAAATTACTAAAACCAACCTCTCTTTGCATGCATCCATGTTCATGGCTTTGAATTTTCCTCAATCTTAATTCTCACTTTCTCCCTTTTCTTACATAGCACTAGGATTTTTCCTCTAGACAAATCCCCTTTGTTGATCTTCTTCAATCAAATACGATCTCATTTGTATAATTCTTAGCAACTTTACTACTTTACATCCAATATCTCAACCATTTTTGTGATTGCATATTAGTCTCTACCAACAACTCTTTTGGGTGGTATTGTTGACTATAGGTTTGAAAAAAACCTATGATTTAAAATAAAAATTATACACATATCGAGCACTCAAAAATATTGAGATCTCATAGGATTCACACTTCATAGGATCGAACCTTACTTTGATACCACTTGATGTAGCTTAGGTTTTGAGAACCTATTTAAGGGTTGTCAAACCAAGAAACAACTAACAAACATATGCACAATTATGGAAAACATAATATATGATAGAAAAATAGATAATTGAATATTACAATAGGTGCATTTTGATTAGGCCAATTAGGCATGTGCATGGTCCATGTAGTGTAGGAAATTGCATACCTTTACAATTTAACACTATGTCTAGGTCCCTTAATTTATTGGACTTAATTAAGCTTCTAATTTTCCAAATTATGCATTCCAAAGCCTTATTTTTATCATTTTTTGAAAGGAGAAACAACATTAAATAAATGCATTTGATATTTAATTTAACATGGATTATGAGTTCCCTAGAAATATAGGCCAGGACCCATTCACCCATGGGAGAATGGGTCCTCTTTATATGCTAGGACCCATTTTAAAATATTTTTTTGGTGGTATTTAAATGATCCAAATTCAAATTGTAAGTGTCAGCTTTTGGAATCTAATTTTTGGGAAATTATATAAACACCTATAAATACAGTCTTTTTATCATTTGTAATCCATCTAGCATTAAGGAAAATTTCAAGAGAAAATTTTATTGTCAAGAGAATTAAAGAGCAACATTATCAATCATTATAAACATCAACCAAGATCCTAACATCATGTCAAAGTTTATGTGTGTTCATGTTGTCTTGTGAAGGATAACAAGCATTTTAGATCCTCAAGCATCCAAGAATTCAAGCATTCAAGAAAATCAAGCAAGCAAGATCTAATTACTTTGAAGAGATGCGTATGACTTCAATCCTTCAAGGAAGCCATTGAAGGGTGGTGAGCTGCAACAAGTGTTCATTCATCATTTATTTCCCCTTTATTATCTTTTTATCAAGGTTTAATTACCAAACCAAGTTTTGACCAAGGAAAACCCCCATACAAACAAAACAAACAATTTTTCTCTCTTTGTGTATGTTTAGATTACATGTTGAAGAAGGATTGAAGAGATATTGAAGAGCAATTTTGCATCATTGCATTTTTTGTCATCATTCTTGTCAAGACATAGAAACTAAGTTGCAAAATTCATTTTTGACATTCCGATAGTGGGACCAGTGGGAAACATAAGCTTAGATACGATACTAGAGGACCTAAAAAATTGAGTAGGACCCTTGTACAAAGACCCATTTTCCCTTGGGCGAATGAGTCTTTGTAGGCACCTCAAAACCAATTTTTTGAGTAGGTTTGCTGCCCTCTACACTTCCTAGATCCCCTTGCAAATGACTGTTTCCGTTTGTCAGTTATCGATATCTTGTATTTTTAATATTAGGGAATATAGGATCATTAGGGTAATCATTCTAAAATATTTCCAATCCATTCTAACTTCCCATTAGATGTATATTTAGGTTTTATTGGCTCACCATTAGGGCTAAAAGTCAATCTTTTCATCTTGTGATCTACATCTCTAATGGAATTTAGAAAAGGGCACCATTGAATCCTAGGTTCTTTGCATTAAGGGCCTAGGATCCCTTTTTCTATGTTTCATTTTGGTGAACCTAACATTCTTACACTATGAATGTTCTAAAATTGGAAGTACTTCAAACCCTAGGTTTAGATTTGCATTTCATTGTTTTGTATTTCTCATTTAGGGTTCCATTTTTGCATTCTAAAAGCATAAAAAATTCAAAAAAAATTGCACTAATCTTGAATCATATTTTGCATTAGAATTTGTTTCAGTCATCTTTAGATCATATTTACATTTTAATTGCATTCATTAAGTGGTTAAGAATCTAAAATTGTTACATTCATTTAGATTGCATCTTTCATTTAAGTCAAAAAGTGATTTTTTTTGCATTGTTTTGTTTCAAGTTTGCATTAAATATTTATTTTCAGAATTTTGCATCTTAGAACAAGTAAATTATTGCATTTTAGATCTAAAATTTGAATCAAAATTTTGTCAAATTTTTTTCACGTTTGTTTCACACTTGCATCTTGCATTACATTGTCCTAAATTGAACAAAATATGGAAAAATAGTCACTACTTAAGCTGTTTGCAATCAGGGAAGGAAACATCAAACAACAACATTAAACATCAAATTTTTAGTTTTCAAAACCCTATACAAAGACCCATTCACCCTTGGGTGAACCTATCCTTGTACATGTGT
Source organism: Sequoia sempervirens (assembly GCA_007258455.2). Classification (NCBI taxonomy): domain Eukaryota; kingdom Viridiplantae; phylum Streptophyta; class Pinopsida; order Cupressales; family Cupressaceae; genus Sequoia; species Sequoia sempervirens. The sequence goes on along the minus strand of VDFB02324352.1, from coordinate 9,863 downwards.
CTCAAACAAATTTTTCATAGCCTTTTGTTTCTGTATTATCAGTCCATTTCTGCCTGTAGTTGTTTGATTTGAAATTTTGGAAAAATGCTATTGCATATGCAAGAAAGATGTGATTTTTTTTTGATTTGTTGAAAATTTTGGAACAATTGTTGCATTTCAGTATTGAAAAGCACTAGATATGTAGGAAAATTATTTACATTTTTGAATCATTGCATAATTGGGATATATTAGTTTTCATTTTTACACAAATTCATAACTCTAGGTTGTTATAATTCATTGCAAATAGAGTAGAAACATGCTTCATTTTCAAAGATGTGGTTTTGATATGGTTAATCATGGCTTGCATAAGTATAATATCCCTACTTATGAGTCCAGTTTAGGGAAAAGAAATGAGGTCATTACCAAACATGTTAGTCATTCTCCCAATATCTTTCCTCATTATGAGAATACCTTGATGCAAGAGAATGAAATCATTGATACATTTCTTAATATCACCTTGCATATCCTTCACTCATCCCCTAACATCTCTCCTACTTGTGAGAATGTTTTGGTGCAAGAGAATGCAATCATAGAAAAATGTGACAATCATAGTTGCTCTTCTCCCGACACCTCTCCTATTTGTGACGAAGGTATCTTAGTGTTAGAAGTTCCAACCATTGAGGGTCATGAACATCTTGTTTATCCTTCTTGTAATGATTTTTCCACTGGGGGAGATATTGTGCAACAAGAAGATGATCTCATTGAGACATTTCTTTTTAAATATAGTAATATGGGTTGCATAGATGAAGAGGCTAAGGTCACCTTAGATCCCCCCTCATTAGAAGATAATTAACAAGAAGTTAAATTTGTTGAGGTTATGAACAAACAATTGACCATTAGATCTCCCTTGATTATAGGACCTCCAAAAAATATTGTTGGACCTCCTAAGATTCCTTATGAACCTCCTAAACCAATTCTCATTAGAGGACCTCCTAAACCTCATGGACATGTCCTAAATTTTGCAAAACAACTCACTAGTAATCATGTTTCATAGCAACCAAGTTATCATACTGTAGCTCACACATTTAACACTAGAAACAATAAGAAACCAAGAAAAACTCTAACATCCATTCCATTGCCTCAACCATATCTCTCACTTGCACCTAACATCCCATAGTGTAGTGGTAAATAATTTGATCTTATTGAGAAACTTCATAAAACTCTTTCTAAGATCTACATTTGGGATTTAATTCAAACATCGTGAGCTTATCATGACATGCTTCAAAATTATTTACAAAAATTTTTCATCCCTCCTAGTGCGCAACCAAATGATGTGGCATCTTTGATTGAGAACATGAAAAAACCTAATTTGGACACATTTTTCATCAAAGTGAATTGCCTCCTTTAGAAACAAAAAAAAAATGATGCTTTCATGATAGTGGCCATTATTAACAAGTTTGGAATTAAATGTATCCTATTTGATAACAGTTCGATGCTCAATGTTTGTAGAGTAAATATTTTTGGATAAAATAGGAGCAAACAAGACTAAAATTCAACTAGACTCTTTATCTATTTGTCATTTTGATAACATGGGAAAGCTATCACTTGGTGTGATAACATTTCCCATAAAAGTTGGTAAGGTTATGTTACAAACTCTTATCCATGTCATGCCTCATGATCTTTCATATAATCTCCCCTTGGGTAGACCATGGATTCATGAAATGAATGTGGTGCCTTCAATATTACATCATCTATTGAAATACACTTACAAAAAAAAGGTCTATACGATAAAAGCCAATCCTAAACTTGAGAGTTGTTTACAAATTGAAATAGGAATGATGAATCCTCTTAAAACATTGACTCTTTCTAGAAAAGTGGAACCTTTACAATTTGAGGAAAGGATAAGTGCCTTTCACCCATGACAATGTTGTCGGAAGATGACTGGGGATCATTATATTTCACACCTAAATTCGATGATGAACCCAAGATTATACAATTAAATTCAAGAAAAGAGAAAGAAACAACAATGGTATCAACACAATCTATCACTGGGTCATCAAAACCATCTAATTCCATAACTCCTAGCAAGGGAGAGAACATAAATTACACATCCACATATGTTGAGAATGGTCATGAAAAGCCACCTTATTTGAAAGAGATGAAAACACTTTATGGAAGAGGTTATGAGATTTTGAAAAAAATTGGCTATAATGGAAAAGGATGCAGTGTTAGAGAACAAGGTATCCATGTCCCTATTGGCCCTAGCATGCAAGAAAAAACAAGAGGTCTTGGTTATTTTTCTTGGTTATTTTCCTTTGAAAGAAATGAAAGCATTAAAGAATTCTTTGCTTAATATCAATGTCATCACACAAAACACTCTTAGGACATATAAATAACAATCAAGATACTGATTCATCTTCAAACACATGTTTTAATGATAATTGGGGTTCATTAGATTCTACACCTTCCTTTATGGAAGAGTACAAAATCTCACAATCTAAAACTAAAAAGTCTTGTATATGTATGACATCTTGTAGTAAGAAATAAATATGTTTTTCGCAAAAGAAAGGAATGTCTTCTACTCTTGATCAAGTGAGTACCTTGTTGAGGCTTCTCCAAGCCTACTTGATATCCCTCCCTCCAAGACCAAGAAATAAATTCTATAACGAAATCTTATTTGTGCATATCTTTGAGTGCATGGTCATTCTATCAATCAATGTAAGGCCTTGAGTACTAAAATACAACATCTTAAGGATTGTGGTGCTCTTCCTTGTGTTGATGCATCTACTTCATCTAATTAATAATTATTTTCATCCTATCATGTTTCTCATCACTATGTGGCATTAGTAGCTTTATGTTTTTTGATCATTGTTATTCATGGTGGTACAATCTTAAGCGCACCATATTTATTTTCATGGAATCAACATGATAGTCCTTGGTGTGGTTGTCCTTATCTCTATGCTTGGAGGGCAAGGATAACTAGTTTTGGGAGGTGTCCATATTTGTAAAGGATCCCCTCTTCTCCTCTTTCTCCTTAAAATACCAACATAGCTAGTATGTTGAAATTTTAAGGGGGGGCATATAGTCCCTTGATCATTGTTTGCATGGTCTCTTCCTAGCGATGATACTATACATCTCCTAGGAAGTATGACCTTATTAATCAAAGTGTGGTATTCTTAATTCATGTGATATGTATTCTTTGTGGTGATATTAGACTTGGTGTCCTATAAGAGTGTGACATTTTCTTGGCATATGATATTCCTCTTAGTGGTAATGCTATGGATAGTATTCCCTAAGGAGTGAATCTTTTATTCCTTGACTAGTCCTATTTGGTGGTGATGTCAAGTGTGAAGTTCCCTAAGGTGAGACCTTTCATATATTGAGAAAAATCCCATTGATTGTTTTCTTTACCTTTTGAGGTGATTACAACATCCCTTGAGGTTTTAACCTTTTTACATTCATCCTCCCTGAAGTTAAACCTTGGCATTTTTGCTTCACTTTTTTCATAGGATTTAAACTTAGTGTAGCATTGTCATAACACATTGATCATCTTATGGCACCTTATCAGGGTTATCAGGGAGTATAACTTTTGGTATGGTTGACATATGACAACACACCTATAGACCTAGTGCGACTTTCCCATCTGCCACCTTTTATGGGTGCACACCTAGTGAATATCAGACTTCACTAGATCTTTTGCATTTCTCATTTTACCTCAGGGGTCACCTAGTGTATATCGAACTACACTAGTCCTTGTAAGTATATTTTATGGATACTAATCCATCCTTTCCTTTTTTTCTTTCTTCATTAATTTTGATAGTGTATGTTTGTGTATCTTGTGTCGCTGTATACATGCACGTGTTCTCTTGTGACTTTGTTGGTTTTCCATGGGATCTTAGATCTCGGGGCCTTGGCCACCTCCTTGATTCTTAGCTATCCTATCTCTTTAACAATTATACATTTAGACCTATCTTGACATATATTTCTCTATTTTAGCGTGAGTCTGAGTGTAAGTTCATACTCTCACTAAAGTGGGGGCTAAATGTAGTGTACGAAATTGTATACCTTTACAATTTCACACTATGTTTGGGTCCCTTAATTTATTCGACTTAATTAAGCTTCTAATTTTCCAAATTATGCATTCCAAAGCCTTATTTTTACCATTTTCCAAAAGGAGAACCAAAATTAAATAAATGAATTTAATATGGATTATGAGTGTCCTGGAAACATAGGCTAGGGCCCATTCGTCCATGGGCGAATGGGTCCCCTTTATGTGCTAGGATCCATTTTAAAATATGTTTTTGGTGGTCAATGATCCAAATTCAAATTGTAAGTGTCAGCTTTTGGAATCTAATTTTTGGAAAATTAGGTAAACACCTATAAATACATAGTTTTTTTATCATTTGAAATCCATCTAGCATTAATGAAAATTTCAAGAGAAAATATTATTGTCAAGAGCATTCAAGAGAAACATTATCAGTCATTATCAATAGCAATCAAGATACTAACATCATGCCAGTTTATGTGTGTTCATGTTGTCTTGTGAAGGCTAACAAGCCTTATAGATCCTCAAGCATCCAAGCATTCAAGCATTCAAGAAAATCAAGCAAGCACTCAGTCTAATTCCTTTGAAGAGATGTGTATGATTTCAATCCTTCAAGGAATCCATTGAAGGGTGGTGAGTTGCAACAAGTGTTCATTCATCATTTCCTTCCCCTTTATTATCTTTTTATCAAGGTTTAATTACCAAACCAGGGTTTGACCAAGGAAAACCCCCATATAAACAAAACAAACAATTTTTCCCTCTTTGTGTATGTGAAATTATAGGTTGAAGAAGGATTGAAGAGATCTTGAAGAGAAATTTTGTATCATCGCATTTTTTGCCATAATTCTTGTTAAGACTTGGAAACTAAGTTGCAGAATTCATTTCTGACATTCTGATAGTGGGACCAATGGGAAAAAGAAGCTAAAATCTGACACTAGAGGACCCAAAAAATTGAGTAGGACCCCTGTACAAAGACCCATTCACCCTTAGGTGAATGAGTCCTTGTAGGCACCTCAAAACCAATTTTTCTAAGTAGGTTTTATGTCCTTTGCACTTCCTAGATCCATTTGAAAACTATTGTTTCCATCAGTCAATTGTCGGGATCTTGCATTTTTAATATTAGGGAATATAGGATCATTAGGGTAATCATTCTAAAATACTTTCAATCCATTCTAACCCCCCATTAGACGTATATTCAGGTCTAATTGTCTCACCATTGGGGCTAAAAGTCAATCTTTTCACCTTGTGATCTACATCTCTAACAAAATTTGGAAAAGGGCACAATTGAATCCTAGGTTCTTTTCATTAAGGGCCTAGGATCCCTTTTTCTATGTTTCAACCCATAACCTTAATGTGTTTCAAATATGTAAGCATCCAAATATCCAAGACCCCCATGATACATTTCCCTATGGTGTGAATCCAACATACAAAATATTTAGAAATTTGAATTCAATAATAGGTTTGGGAAACCGATCCTCCTTGATGGAATTTAAAATAATCAAGGAATTTTTATCCAAACTGCTCTCTAAAAGAGAAAACATGAAGATCCAAGCCTTATTGGAAGTATGAGTAGATTTTTTGTTGTCATTTATGTCAACAGTTCTAGGTTATTGCATTGATGTCAACATGTATATGGAGAGATTGTTGGAAGTATGTAATGATGCTTTGATTAGCTACATTATGTTGTCATTAGTAGTGTCACTAGTGTCAACCTCTAGTGTTGCTTTGAAAATATTTTGTTGGTGGATGTTCAACCTTTTTTGTGTGGTTGAGTTGCTATACTAGTCTATTGGTAGTGTTGAAGATGATGAGAATGTGTTTGTGGTGCTTAGTTTCCAAGAGCTTTTGAGAAAATTTGAAGCAAAGAGAAAACAGTGTGGTTGAGAGGTGTTCAGTATAGCAGAGTAGTGATATGGTTTTGCTCCACATTTATTTTGTGTTGAATATTTTCTTATGTAATTTAGATATGTTGATCAGAGGTATTCAAAGGTGTTATATCCAAATTTTTAGGTTCTGGATCATTGTGTAGAGAAAGTTGTGTTCACTAGTGTGTGAACTGTATATTGCAGTGGTGTCTATGAGAAATGGTCTTTCTTTGCATATTTTTGTAGTGTGGTTTTTGGTCTTGCAAATCTGAGGGTATGGTCACATTGCTCATATCCATCTTTAGTCTAAGCTGTTCAAAGTTTGGTGCTCCGCAAGGTTGGATTCACGTCTTATAGTATGAGAAAAGTTAACTGGGTATACATGATGAGTATGATCTTTAGGTGATAGTTGTTGTGAAGGAATTTGTTAGATTTCAGGGTGTTTCTGAAATATTCCAAATTATGTTCAAGTGATGTATGTTTTCCATGAATCATCTTTTGATCTAAGGTAGTGTGTACTTGGATTTTCAATTGTGTTTACATAGGTTCGACTGACCTTGGGTGTTTACACAAATTGCATATATGCTTCGATGTTTGTGGAAGTGTGGCATGACATGTATGCGTGGATTTAGGTCTGAGTTAAGGTGTGGTGTGGTTTTCTTTCATTCCTTTCCAATGTGGGAATTCTTAGTGTCGACCTAATTTAAATTTGCATGATTGGGGTGCTTAGTTGACATTGTCAATTGTTTTCAAGGTTAAGGATGGTATAAATAAGCATTAAGTTGATGGAGAATTAAGGTGAAAAGTGTGTGATGCAAAGTGTAGAAATGTGAAGTACGAACGTATGAAATTTAGTGCGAGCTTTAATGTGTTAGACTACTTGAAGAAGTGACTTAGTGAGTAGAATGTTTCTACATTATTCATAGAGTTTGTGGATGTACTAGTGATGTTATGGTGGATCTTTCTATTGCTTTGAGATAGATTTCTCATTATAACATTCTTTTTTATTCTTTTCTATAATTTGGCAGTGGCCCTTCTTTTCTTTTGGGTAGTGAGACTGTTGTTAGTGAGCTTATTGTATTTTGTGTTGTAATTACTTTATAATGTGAGCTAATCCCCTTCTTGGTTTTTCCCTTCTTAGGTTTTGCACGTAAATATGGTGTTCTCTCGTGTTTGCATTAACATTTCTCATGTCTACATTCTGCTAATGCATGATAAGGATTTAATGGTTGTTAATGGTTTACAGACTAATGCAAATATTAATGTTAATGATGGTTTTGAAGTTTTAATGTACAACTAATTCACCCCCCTCTCAGTTGTCTTGTGCATTCAACAATTGGTATCAAAGCAAGGTTCCTTGGAAGAAAGATTAACCGCTTGAGGTAGATATGGGATGAAACACAAGAAGGAGGCTCCTCTATTTGATGGATCTAATTATACATATGAGAACAATGGGAAATCAAGGTATGCTCTTTTGAGTGGTCTTTGTAATACTAAACTTGTGGAAGTTATGAATCTCAAATCTGCTAATGAGATTTGAGGAAGCTGGAAAGTGTCTATGAAGGAGATGAAAAAGTCAAACAAGCTAGGATACAAAACCTAAAGATCAAGTTTGAAACTCTGCGGATGTCAGAGGATGAAGATATTACAAGATACATGCAGAAAGTGGATGAAGTTGTCAATTCCATCAGAAGCCTTGGTGGAAAAGTTGAAGATGAGGTGGTAAAGAAGGTGCTAAGATCTTTGCCTAAATCCTATAGTCATCAAGTTTTTGCTATTGAAGAATTTTAGAATTTAGATCAATATTCTAGAGATCAATTGCTTGGTACTTTAACTACTTTTGAATTAAGAGAGTTTGGTTTAACCGATTCAAAAAAGAGATTTCTTTTAAAGTTGGTAAAGCAAAAAAGAATGAGGAATCTGATCTAGATGAATTTGATGAGTTGGAAGCAAACTTTGTGAGGAAATTGAAAAAGGGCACTGGAAAATACTGAGGTAAACTACCTTTCAAATGCTTTAACTATGGAAATATTGGTCACTATGCTTCAATATGTCCTATCAAAGCTTCAAGAGATAGACTTGTGTCACAAAAAATGTATACTTGGACATTTTTATGCTCATTTGAGTCTTTCTTATGGATTTTGGCTTGATTTTTCCTAGATTTAATGTTGTAATGTGAATCATTAAGAATTCTAGGATGTCTTGTAAAAGTGTTGTGAAGTGTTGTAACCCACTTTCACACTTTTCGGACTTTTCATTATAATTCATTTAAATAACCTCTTTTTTTTATCCTTACTTAAAGTCTTGTTTCAAAGTGTTGTAAAGAGTTGTAACAAACTTTCACACTTTTCTAGGCTCATCATCACTAATTTGACCCTTTCTTATGTCTATGTGGCCCCTTAATTCACTTTTTGGACCTACTTAAGTGTGTTTTGGAGAATAATCTTGTTAAAAATCATTAAATACACTTTAATTCCTAACACCCAGTAAAATTGCCCTGGTGGGACATATTATTTTCACGGGGTGAGCTTAGTCCCATTTGGAGGTACAAAATAAGAATTATTTTAAATTTCGATTGAGATATTATTCTCTTAACCTTAAGGTCGGCCTATGATGTGTTATTTTCGGGAAATTTTGTAAAATCAATTATAAATAAATGGTTTTCCCCTCATTTTGCATCTTCTAATTCCCCATTAATTCATTCATACATTAACATACATACATTCATAATTCTCAAGCATTCTAGGTATTGTCAAGTCTACATTGGAGCATGTACTTGCATCTCTTTAGATTTCTACATCAAGGGTTTGGTGAGTTGTAGCATTACGTGTTGTTCATTCATCATTCTCTCTTTATTTTATTTCATTTTCAAGGGTTTGATTACTAAATTGGGGTTTGACCAAGGAAAACCCCTATTCACTAACCCTTAACCCTTTTCCCTCTCTTTGCATGTATGTTTTGTTGGTCTTGTATGCAGATTTGTCAAAGAGAAATGTGTTAAAAGGTGTTGTAAATCCATCAAAGTAATTCAAGTCAAAAAAAGCCCTAAGTGAAGCTTGGAGATCCTTTTCAACCTGATTTCTGCAGAATCAAAACCAGACACTTGTCAAGAAGAGAAATGCAGACCGAGAGCTACAGGTTCCTATCCCGAAATTCCTGAAAGCTGAAGGTGGACCAAGTCACCATCAGTGGTGAACTAGTTCCACTTCCAGGCCTGAAAAGTGATTTTTGCATTTCTGGATACCCATTTGGCTGAAACCTATTCCGACAGAATCTCCCTGAAACAAGACTAAGTCGGCCAGCTTGGCGTAAGTGTCCTAGTTGGCTTCAATAGAAAATTCTGCAGGATTCCAGAGCCTCTCTACATCACATTCTAGCTTCTAGGTGCACTTCTCCAGTTTCATTCATCTCTGTTATTATTTGTTTTCATTCTTAGGTCATTTCTGCATATCACAATGTGTTTTCAAAAAACTTGCATTTCTTAAGTTTTGCATTAATAAATCATTTCCTTTTTCAGTTTTTTTCATTTAGAGCATTGCATTTAGGAATATTTCATTCATATTTGCATTAGTATTGAGTGAACCCCTAAGTTTTTGTGGGATACCTTTCTCATTTTAGGTGCAAAACTCTAGAATTGTAAGAGAGACGCCCCTATAAAAATTTGCGGTTCAAGACCTAAGAAGAATAAAGATAAATCAATTAAGAAAAGTTACTATGTTAGAGAAAATGCCAATATATCCGATGATGAATTTGATTATTTGATGATGAATTCTTGTTCATGGCTCTAAATGTTGGAACTAATTATGCTAACTTTGAGAGATGTATGAAGGAAAGTGCTCTAGAAGTAGGTCATAATATTGGAGGAGAAATGGTGACTGATTTTCATGCTAGAGAAGAGAAGAACAACTGTATCATTGATAGTGGATGCTCAAATCACATGACAGGTGATAAGAGTAAGTTTGTTAAGTTTGAGA
>VDFB02324351.1:18681-76535 GCA_007258455.2 Sequoia sempervirens | reverse complement strand
CACATCGCGATAAAGTGCCATGAGAATCCTTGTGATAAAGAGTTGCTACCATGATGCGATGGATTTGTGACATGGGATTTTTGGACTTTAGGCAAGATGTAGGATTATGATGGATGATGGTAGACATGGAAAGGTTGTTTGGATGTTTGGATGAATCACTTTTTATTTTCCAAACTTGGGATGGTGGATGATGAATTTTGAAATTTTGATTGGGACGATGTTTGGAACCAACACTCTTAGATGCCTTGTTTGATGACCATTTTGAAGGAGGTGGACATTTGTTATATGTGGGAGTCCTTTTGTCTTGTGGCTCCACATTTTGATTAACTTTTTCTTTTGTCATATTTTCTTTGCTTGATCCACTTTTCTTTGGGATCCATTTTAATTTCATTTGTCCACTTGTCTTTTTGTCTGATTTGATGGCCTTTGACATTTGATTTTTGACTTTGTAAGACTTTTCTTTTTGTTGGTTCCAAAGGGAAGGTTTAATATGTCGAGCATGATGGTCTATGGTGTGGGTGGATGAGGTGTTGGAAACAATCTTATGACAAGGATTTTTCATGGACTCCATTTTGAAGTTTGTATCTGACAAGGTTGCCCCCAGTATCGATGAGGTTCCACTGACATCATTTGATTCACTAACTAAAGAATAGCCAAGACCTTGATGTCTATGATTTGTCTAAAGCTGTATTGGTTCTTGAATGCCTTGCTCATGTATGCCTAGTCCTCTGCCTTGATAATGCATGCTCTGACATATTCTGTTTGTGATGGGGTATTTATTGTTTTGAAAGCAAGATGTTAACCCATCATGATGTATGTAGACACTGTCACTTGGAATATTTTTTTCTACAAGAAAGCCTGCTCTGACAAAGATAGATGACCCTAGCTGATAAAGTGTCTTAGCTTCATTGTCATGTTGGCCATATTTCTAACTGATATCTTTAGTCTGATCTTTTGACATGTCAGGTTCAGATGATTCTATTGGTGCTTCCAAGTCAATGTCAAAGCCATCATTATGGCCAATGTCATGGAGTCCAATGAAGTCAACTATAGGTCGATCATTTGAAAATATGTCCATAATGGAAGACTCTTGTTCTTGAGGAATATCATCTATGTGTGTCATGGAGGCAAGTGTCTCATTTTTGGAAGTGGATGCGCTTAGAGTTTGGATAGGGTCGTCTTCAAGTGTTTGATCATGAATGGCATAAAGGTCAAGCAGTGGATCATTTTGGATTTCTTGGTCAATGGTAGGGTCTTGGTCAAAAATGGGGTTGTCATGGATTTGGACTTCTTGGTCAATGGTAGGTGTATTTTGGATGTCATGATTGTCTTGAATGACTTCTTGAATGGACTTTAAGATAGGTTCATGGGATGGACTACCTTGATCTTGACATGAAGGTGGTGTTATAATGTTGTGCTTTGGGATTTCATTTTGACATGTATCCTCAAGTTTAGACAATGGGATTTGACTTTGGACAATGATATAATTTTCATGACTAAATGTGGCTTGTGAGGGATTGACTTGAAAAGGATTAATGGATGAAGGACTAAGATAGGACATAGAGACTTGGATTGGATTAATAAGGTATGATGCTGAGACTTGACATGAGTTGGTAGATGGTTGATAAGGCATGTAGACTTGGACGGGATTGGTAGGTGAAGGACTAGAATATGACATGGAGACTTGTAATGGACTAGTGGATAGTTGGTTTCCCTTGTCAAGGTTAGGATAAGGGTGATAAGTGGATGTTTGTTGTGAATTAATGGCATGATTTATGTTAAGTGACTTTTGATGGCGAGGGTAGATGGATGGAGGTCCCAAAGTATTTATGTCAAAGCCCTATGGTAACTTAGTCCCTTGGACCAAAAGCATGGATAGATACCTTTGAGGGTCACGTAAGACTAATTTTTCTACAAAGGAGGCTATATCAGGATTTTCCATTGCAACTTTTAAGTCTTCTACATATGCTCGTCCATTTTGGTCTCTTTGTATGAATGGTTCAGAAGGATTTTGTGATGAAAATGGCATGTTCATGGAAGATTGCATGTTCATGTTGTGAAATGGGTCAGAAAAATTCCAATGTTGGTTCACGTCATAAGTGTAATTATCAATGTTGGGATTGAAATCTTGTCCAATTTTTTCCATTTGTTCTCTTTGTCTTTAAAGCCTAGTCTCAACCATTAAGGAAATTGCTCAAATGAAGATAATGACAATGCAAGGATGACACTAGCCTATGTTTTTTTTTTTTTGTGATAAAGGATGGCAATGCAAGGAGATGATAATGCAAGTATGCCAAAAGCCAAGGTGACTAGGATGACAATGCAAAGAGATGATAATGCAAGACTATGTTTTGGATTTTTTGTGTAAAGGATGACAATGCAAGACTATGTTTTTGGATTTTTTTGACAATAAGGGATGCAATATGAAAATGTTGTCTAAAGAAAATGACTAATGCCAAAGGACAATGAAGACTAAGATGACAAGTTATGACACTAATTTTTTTTTTGTGTTTTTGGAGGATGCCAATGCAAGGTGATAATGATGTTTTTCTAAGGAAAATGACTAATGCAAGGTGATAAATTGTTAAGAAAGGATGTCAAATGCCAAGGTGACAGTGAGGACTAATGTGAAAATGTTGGTTAAGGAAATGCCCAATGCAAAGTCTAGATGCCAAATGAGGACTATGATGATAATACTTTGGATTTTAAACATATGCAAGGTGAGGACTAAAATGATTTGAATTTCTAAGGTATGCAAATGCAAAGGTATAAAATGATTTGGAAGAAGGTTTCCTAACCACCCTATGCTTGATCTATGTCTCAATTTTGGAATATCAAAGGACTTGTTTGAAGGACTAAATGACAAGGACAAAATGACAAGTGAGTCTTCCTAACTAGACTTTTGAGTCAGAAGGATCTCACAAAAGGACAATGACTAAAGGAGACAATGATGTATAAGTCCAATGATAACCTAATTTTGAAAGTCAAGATTTTGCAAAGCGAGGTAAGGTTGTCCTAATCCAAAATATGCAAAATGAGATGAGGACCTAAGTTTTTGGTTTATGACCGAAAATGCAAATGGCGAAGCCTAAGGATGAAGCTAAATATTTGCAAAGATGACCCTATGGTAAGATGCAAGCTAAAATGTACAAGGAATGAGAGATTTGAGCAATTTCATGATTTGATTTTGACAGAAGACTTCTGGAAGAATATGTTTGATAGTAGGCTGAGACTATTGTTTTGGATGTTTTGCTGAAAAGTTTGAGTTGTCTGACATTGATTGTTTGTGTCTAGATTGTGAATGTTGTGTATATTGTTTGAAAATCCAGCAAGCACTTGACAAGCACAATGTTTTGGTGTATGCAAACACACATGAGACAAGCACAATCTTATGGTTAGGCCAAGACAATATTCACTAGATTCCACGTGGGTTTCCCCAACCGCATATCAGTAGTGTGTGAATCTAGAAGCTTGGTTGCACGGGCTCCCCCTTACAATGCACTCTTTTCTTAGGCCAACCAAGCTTCCAACCCTGATGAAACTCCCATGGCAGATTGATCACCTATACTATGGACTGCGAAGATGCGGATGCCTTCACACCGACCAGTGCTGTGCTAGCAAATATAAGGTTTTTGGCTACTACACAAAGGTGTTTAATTCGGGACCCTCGTTCGAGTGGCCATACATGGGGTGCGAGATTAAGCTCCATTTAGGAGGCACTCTAGCCTGAAGAGGTTAAGCTCCACAGGGTTTTGGGGAGTACTACTTGGTTCGTATGACACATCCGCACTCGTAACCCTAGGTTTTCCCTTAGGATTCACATTTATATACCTGTCGGGGGTAGCTTGGCCAAAAAGCTTTGTTGCCAGTCTGAGTTGCCTTGGGGTGAGTACTTTTTCCCACCAAGGCAGGCCCAAGTTCTAGAGGCAATAACCATTTCTCTTACACCCAGGATCGCATGAATGCGCAAGGGGAGAGGATACTTCGATTATTGCATCAAGGTGACAAAATTTGAAGACACTTGTAAATTTTAATTACCAAATTATAATGTGAGGAGGACACACAAGACACTTTGTTCTTTTTAAAAGTTTAACTTAAAATATGAAAAACAAAGTTCATTTTAAACTCATGTCATAAGAATGCAAGTTCATTTTAACCATATGATTTTCAATCCATGTTTGTGTTCATTTTAGCCCAATGACATGAAAATGCAAGTTATAATTGTAAATTTTAGGCCCAATGAGTGATTCATGCAAATTTGTTGTTAGTTTTAAGCCCCATGAATGAAATATGCAATTTGTTGTTCATTTTAAGAACAAATGAGTGACATACAAATTGTTGTTTATTTTATCCTCATGAGTGTAAATGCAATTTGTTGTTCACTTTAAGACCAAATGAGTGACATGCAAACTGTGGTTCATTTTATCCTTATGAGTGTAAATGCAATTTTCCATTCATTTTAAGACCAAATGAGTGACATGCAAATTGTGGTTCATTTTATCCTCATGAGTGTAAATGCAATTTGCTGTTCATTTTAAGACCAAATGAGTGACATGCAAATTGTGGTTCATTTTATCCTCATGAGTGTAAATGCAATTTGTTGTTGTTTGAAAGAAAACAAAATTTATTATGCCTAAAGAAATGAAAAAGCTCAATTTTTGTTTCTATAGAAACAAATTTTAGACTCCCTCCAAGCTATGCGACATGCTAAAAACAAGAGATTAGTAATTCAAAAGAAAAGTTTAATGACAATAGAAAATTAAAATAGTGATAACTTTTTCAAAACTTAACAAAATTTCAAACCATTTGAAGTTTCGGAAAGTTGAGAACGAGGCCTACAAAACCCAGATAATCATTTTTAAAGATTCCATGCGCCCATTTTTTTGTGATCCAAAGAAGATGACGAGATTTCACATAAATTCTTGGTTGTAGTCTGCAAAACACCAAAAACAAACAAACCAATTTCTCTGCAAGAAAACAAATGCCGGGTTCACCAAATGTGAGATGGGGTTAGAGAATCAAATAGAATAGATAAAGTGACAGCCAACACTTCTAAACTATTAACTTCATCCAAACAAGAGAATACAAACAAATGGAGATTTCAAAATGAAAGCAAATAAAATAAAGTACTCCCCATATTGTAGTTGATTCCTTCTCTTGTTCTCCTATTTCTCCTTTTGCAAATATGCCCTCAGATTTGTAGTGTGACTTGTGCAAATACCTGCAAATGATAAGTAGAAAGTTGGAGAAGAATAGCTGTTAAATTGAAAATGGAGAAGGAAGCTTGCTTTTATAGACAACCATTCAAATGGACGATTGAGATTAATCTTCTAGAAAGATTCCAAGATCAATGGATGGAAATGCATGAGAGGGATGTTATGAAATGGGTGGTTGAGATTAAGTCTTAGAAAAGATGCCAAGATCAATGGTTCAGAATTGATGCACCAAGAATATGCTATTCTTGGAGGAATCATGACAGGAAGACATGTGAAGACATCGACCATGTGAGACATGCGGCTAGGATAGGCATGCAGGACATTGAGGGACATGCAACTATGACAGGAAATGAATGTTATGACAGGGATTATGACGGGGCATCTTTGACCAAGTGGTGCATAAATAATTTATTTTAATTATTTATTCGAAAATGGAGGAAATGGACAAGTGGAAAATAAATAATTTATCCAAATAATTTATTTAGATAAAATGACAAGAGGAGTATTTAATTAAATTAATCAATTTAATTAAATGGAAAGATCAAAATTAGACGGTATAGTTAAATAATTGTAATAATTATTTAACTATAGAAGAATTAAAGGACCATGAATAGATAAATAATTAATGGTAATTATTTAACTATAGATGAAAGATGACAAAATAATTAAATAAATAATAATCTATTTAACTATTGAAGAAGAGGGAGAAATTAGTGACACAATTAAATAATTTTAATTGATCAAGATAGAATAAAGATGAGGATGTGAATTAATTAAATAATTAAAAATTATTTAATTAATAGAGGAATATGATCAAACATAATTGAATAATTAGAATTATTCAATTATCGAAGGACAACGACCAAGAAAAATGATGCTCGTAGACTTAGGACATTTTTTAGTGTCTACACATATATATAATAGTATATGAAATGAACTGTCATCAACCCCCTAGTTTATCAAACCATGTGAAGAATGCACAAGAAAACAAAGTAAAAATAAAAAATTGGGTCATCATGGAAGGGAAGCCTAAATTCCCCCAACACTTTGCATCATCCCCAGTTTATTGAGAATCAAGTCACAAAAATGGAAGAATGATGATACAAATAGAGGGTTTACAACACAAAAATAACACCTGTATCCAAGCACCAATAGGGATGAAAAGGGTCATCCAGGCACACATAGCATGAACATGGGGGAACACATCACAACACACACACACATCTAATATAAAGATAAAGAAGAGGCCTCCTCCTAACACTGATCGACCAAGAGGTCATATGCTTCCCACTCTAGATAATTGTAGGGGGAAGGAGGATGAGCTTGTAGTGGTGGAATGTTAAGAGGAGGGGCATCTGGCCCTCCTGCAACAAGGGATAAGGAAGAGGGCCCCACAAGGTTCTCTCCACCGAGCTCTTATGGAGGTAAGGTTAGTGATTTCACAAAGATCGCTGACAATGCCGAAACCTCATGCAAAGAGTTAAACATGCACTTAATAGGAGTGCCATGTTTCATGGCGATGGAGAAGGTTCGCCTGAGATTCACTGTAGGGCTCACTGAGTGATTCGGGAGCGGTGACAAACTCAAGAGAAGTTGGGACTTGTTCCATCACTAGGACATAACAAGTCAACATGGGACCACCTTTCAGATAAGGTGGGCTCCTCTTACGTCCTCTGTTACTAGAAGGACCACTCTCTACCTTTTGTTTCCTCAGAGGATGCGAACTTCCCACGGATGAGGAAAGAAGTGCAGAGGAAGAGGAGGAGGAGAGAATTGCAATAGATATTACTGAAGTGTTAGTCATATCTATGGGTTTCAGGAAAGGCTAAACATCTAGAAGGGACATCAACACAGGTGGCTCCATCGAAGGAGCGATGAACACCTGCACTTTTTTAGGGTCAGACAGATTCATACTCACAATGGAAGCCAAAAGCGATACAGAGCTAGATTGGATGGAAGCAGAGGGGAGGAGAGAGGAGGATGCAGTAGGGGGACATGAAATAGGGGTAGTCATCTCCTCTTCCTTCCTCTGAAAGGTGGCCTGCTTAGCCATGAGAGCCTTTCGCCGGCACTTGCATTCACACACAAGGCGGTTCCTGTGACTCTTTGAACTAGAGGCTAGAGGTTGCGAAGGAACAAAAGGCTCCTGCTCAGCCATGTGAGTGTCTGCTACAACCATTTCTAGTAGAGGAATAGACTCTTGAATGGGAGTAGGAGTAGGTTGAGAAACAATAGGGGGAGTTGACTCAAGTACCTCGACAACTGGCCTCTTCCTATTCACTACTTTGGGAGCAGGAGCAGTAGGAGGCCACGAAGGTCGAGACATAGAGGATTTCCCACAGGGGCCTTTTCCTCTACCATATAGGTAATACTAAGGTTCGGGTGGTTTAGTAGGGAGGTCTAATATCCTAATATTGGGTCTAAGCCAAAGGGGGATCATTAAGCTCAATGGGTAGAAGCAGGCTTGCTCATCCAATACTCCTCCCAAGAGAGGGAAGCAGATGAGTCATCCTGAGAGGAGGCAAGCTTCTCCTTCCCTTTTCAAGAAGAGGAGGTAGCCGATTGTTGTGCTATAGGAAGAGCCAATTTTGGTTGTCCCTTGTCCCCGGTCTTATACTTCACATAGTTTTTGTAAAGTAGGTCCATTTTGGGCCCATAAAAGTGGTTTACAATTGGAGTGAGGAAGGAAAACTTGAAAAAAATGACCCCAAGCCAAAAATTTTCATTTGGGGGTTCAAGCAAACTAATAGGTTCAAATGAACCAAAAGAGGGTTCGCTAGAACCTAGGTTCGAACGAACCCATTTAATGCATGTTCCCACCATCCCACCAAAAAACACAATAAAATCCCCTTTTTGAGAAGGGGTTCGAATGAACCAGGGTTCAAATGAAACTTGGTTCGCTCGAACCCCTGCGGGTTCATTCGAACCCCCCCTGATTCAAACGAACCCCCCTTTTCCCACCTCGCTGCTCTCTGCCACAAAAAAAAATTAGAATTTTTTCCCTTTGAAGCTTGGATTGAGGATGAAAATGGAGCAGAATTCATGAACCCAATTGGAATTAGGTAGTCCTCAAAATGAGCTATCCAACGACAATAATTTTAATATGTTTTGGTTTTATTATGTATTTATTTTTTTTAGTTTCATTAAACATAGGTTTTCACCAAAAATGAAGCTCTTTGTTCTACACATGTGGAAAAATAGAAGATTATCAATTTTTTTTTTTGAAAAATATGAGTTCACCAAATATTGAAGTCCTTGATCCAACAAAATAAAAAAATTGAATTTCGATACATACAAAAAAAGTTATGCATTATACGGTCCGGCTATGTTTGAATTGTAATTGGTTTGACTTCAAAACTTGATTAAGGAAAAAATATTCAATAAAAAACTATCTAAGCAAGTGGAAGCGATAGATATTGGAGTTAAAATTCTAAATTTGAAAGAATTAGAATTTAATCCTTCATGGGAAAAATTTATGCATTATACGGTGAGCGTCACTCCTTAAAAATGTTGTTTTCTAAAAAAAATAGTTTTCGAGGGAGATGGAAAAAGAGGTGCAGTATGATTCCAAAATTTTTGAAAAAAATATATTTAGAATCTACAGATAAAAGTCATGAAACTCTAGTTTGCATCATCTCGAAATTCCTCATGGTTTAGCCGCTATAGGTGCTTGAAAGTGAAGATTTAGTTAGAAAAAATTATTTTAGTGTCTAGTTTGGCCAAAAATTGTAAACCACTATTGTGGGATCACCCTTCTTGGAGCAAGTAGACCAACCGGAGTGGGCCAAAAATGGTCTAATGAATATCCCCCATGGGACACCAAAGGCTAGTATCCAGTGTCATGCACTACATGCACAACACCTTCATGGGAGAACTTTAGAAATTTATGAATAATGAAGGAGATTCTATTCATGGAAGCTAGCCAAGGTATGCCTAGATTCATCCTAAGCAAATCCAACTCCAGAATGACATAAAAAATTGTGTCAATGGCCCTAGGTCCAACTAGGACAAACAAGGTTAGAGAGAGACCATCATGTGTATGGATGGTGGATTTTGTTTCTTCATAAACTTTTCTATGTAGTGAGTTAATCCACAACATCTCTTCTGTAATAAAATTCACTTGACTTGCGGGGTCTACTAAGACTCTTGTCATAATGTTACCATTGAGGCGAGTGAGAATGTAGAGGGGAGAGGGCTTGTTATTTAAGGACAAGTCCTGCGAAATGAATACCACATCCAATGAACCAGTCGCAAGCTATGCAGTAGAAGCAACCATGACCATGTTAACATAGGCCTCAAGATAAGTGATAGATTCGGTGGGATCGACAATCATGTTAGCAGAATGTGATGGGAATGGGTTTGTGTATATCTGCAATTCACCATTTTCTTTCACCACTGATTTATTTGTATTTTGTTTGCTTCCATCGAGACAAATAGTACCATCCTTGATGTAATCTTGTATCTCATGTCACAAGCGCATATAGCATTTGGTATCATGTCCATTAACTTGATGGTAATGACAATAGGTACTTGCATCATACCAACTAGGGTAAGTTTCTTTAAGAGGTCTAGGACTGTTCGACAAGGTTATGATCTTATCCTTCACTAACTTTTACAAGATGGAAGAATAAGATTCAACCAACTTGTGAACTTTTAGTTGGGTTTGAGGCCATTGTCATCCATAACAGCTACTACATTCACAACGACTTTACCTTTCCCAAAGATCAATACAATGGACTTTCCTTTAGAATGGGACTACAAGGAGGGTCCCCCGAATTGAACTATCGCCTGTTGATATTCTCATAGGGCTGCACACAAATGTTGGAAAGAAAGGTATTTCATGAGGGTGAACTTCTCCTACCAAGGCATTTGAGAGTTCCCTATGAATACCTTCTACACGTCAGAATCGGGAAGTGCATACAAGATCTATGAGAAGAGCGCTTGATAGCGCGCTATGAAATTAGTGATCTTTTCATTATCACCTTGTTTGCATCGGATGAGATCTGAAAAGGTCATCTTCGGCCCAATGTTAGCTTGGAATTGTCGTAGAAATTAGTTTACAAGTTGGTCAAATGAGAAAATGGAATTATTAGGCAAGGAACAGTACCACTCGAGTGTTGTATCCTTGAGAGATCAAGGAATATTTTTTCCATCAACGCATTGTGATGGAAGAAATCTATGGATATAGGGTGTTAAAGGAAGACACATGCATTTTTGGGTCCCCTTTGCTGCCATATTTTTCAAATTTAGGGATCTCCAATCCTTGAGGGAAGGGAGTGTTCAGAATCATGACTAACAATTGGCTATTCTGAAAGAAGGGTTGGAAGATAGGTTGGGTAGAGGCTTGGGAGAGACTCACCAACTGGCTCTACATCTTACCCATATTCTGAAAAAGAGTGTTCAAAATTGGGTCATTAGAAGATAGAGTGCTAGAGGAACCTCCTCCAGAACTACCACCAGAGCCACCACTAGAACCACCAGTGTGACTTCTACTGGAACCACCACCAATAGGGCCTTTTTCAGAGCCACCTCTACTTCCAAAGCCACCACCATGACCTCCACCAGAACTGCTTCCACTAGCACCACCCCCACTATCGAAGCCACCACCACTACCAAAGCCCCCACTGTTCAACCCACCAAAACCTCCACCACTAGAGGTGACAGGAGGGGTGAAGCTGAAACCCAAGGGGATCTTGTTTACTTTGATAGTGTCGGATCCCTCAGAAGTAGAGGGGATGCTAATCAAGGGTACGATATTGGTCATGTATACAGACGTAGGAGGCACCAAAAATCCTAACTATCTCTCATGTTCTTTGAAAGTGGTTCCTCATATAACATTAGGACTATTTGGAGGAGCACATGCATCAGTCAGACTAGAGAGACTAGCCAAGAGTTCTATGCCTGTTCGATCTTTTCCTACCATGTACTTTAGTTTGGTGATAACTCGGGTGGGCCTAGCCAACTTCGGGTCTCTTTCCAAGTGATGTTCCAAGTCACCCAACCCTTTACTGAGGGTGGAGACATATTATGAAGGAATGTGAAAAACCTCATGCTCATTGATTGATGATGGTGTAGGAGATGTAGGAGGAGTGGGGACATGATTGGTCTTGTAAGAGAATTCAACCTTGCACCTTGACAACTGCTCTTGTGCGGTGCGACCAATGATGGATCCAACAAAAAGACCTATAGAGAAACTAGTAGTGACCTTCATCCTCTCCATTAGAAGGTGTTGTATACTTCTCCTAAAAATATGCTTGGAGGTTGTGGACTAGGTTGTGATGCTCATAAACCTTCACAACACTCAGGGACAATGATCACAAGGTATAAGGGATAATCTTCAACACCAATGGATGAGTAGATGTTTGTTCATGTTAGGTTCACCAAAAATGTAAGAGAGGGGGACCAACCACATTCAAGGCCCCAGGTCATGGAGCGCCAAGAGCGGAAGGCTGCCCTAACTTAACTTAGCTTAAAGGGGTGTTTTTGAAATGAGGGACGAGAATGATGAGGACTATAAGGTCCTTCAACGACTCTACAGACCCAAAACTTAGAATGGGGCTAAGTGAGCTAGTTTTTAGGTTCAACACTGTGCCTTAGGTAGCTCTCTACCCGAGGATGAAAGCATGGTTCTAGGACATTAGCATGGTGCACTGGTATCTCTCAAGTATGTTGGCATCCGTATGACCAAAAGAACAAAAAGACAATATGAACCATTAGAAAATAGGCTGACAGCCTAGCTAGTCACTACCAAAGGGACAAAACAGAGCTATAAAGTAAGACAAATATGAATGAATGTGATAATGCATGTAAATGAGAGTTAAGGTGACAAGAATGATCTCAAAATGTACTCGTTCACCAACTAGCTCCACAAAGCACATCCACCTACACACAAGAAGGAGGAAACTTGTTAGGGGGTTGTATAGGGGTCTGCCTTAGTCAGACCCCTGATTTGGTGTTTCCACCTCCATGAACAACCAAGATAGTGATAATGGAAAAAAAGTATGATAAGGGAGAATGAAAGTAAAACACAATAACACTACAAAACAATATTAGGCTACCCAACCAAATCATAGAGGAGAGGAGTGAAAATATTATCACCTCCACTAAGAGCTCACTAGCTAATGGGGGAGAAAATGTGAGGACTCAAGCCCCTGCTGCAATGGTGTTGTTCCACACTTTCTCTATGGAGTTGATGGAATGCTGTTGTTACTAATATGGAGTGCAAAGTGTTTCTTGAGAGTTGAGAGTGCAAGAAGTGAATGCTAGAATGCTTGGAGAGATCAAGTTGAATGCTTAGAAGATGAAATGGAGGAATGAAGAGTGAATTCAGAGGGAGAAAGAGAAAAAATGACCATATTAAGGTCAGTTAGTCAAAGAGGGGCATTAAAAATTGACCCCAATGGGAAGTGTAATTCCTCTATAGGCTTTAGACAGGAATTTGTCAGGGACGTAAGCACATCGCGTGGACGTCTGTGTGCTTTGCGGGCATGCCTGACAGTTATTCTTCTGCTGAAAAAAAAAAGCCAAGTGGAATGAAGGCATCAGGCTGATGTGGAATTTAGCCTTCAAATTTGGTTTTCTAAGGTGAGGAAATGTAAAAGGGGAATTAGCGTAAGGGGTACAATTTGTGCCTCTACATAGAATGTGGAAACTTGATGTTGTTAATCAATTATATTGTTATATCTTGATGACCCTTTTAAGGTGTTTAGAAATAGTTAAACAAAATACTGACTAATTGAATTACATGATTAATACTCAAAATTCCAAACTACAACTTTAAACTCAAACTCAGATTCAAAACTTCAAAAACATAGTAATTTAAAAAAAAAAATTCAATATAAAATAGTTTACGGCTATTGAATCATCTCCCCTTATGTTATAGGTTGAAGGTTAATAATATCAACATTTTCATTAGCAAATTTTACCTTTGCAAGAATCTGCTAGATTAACACTTTCATTCATAGATTTCACCCGTGCAAGAGTCTGCTGATAAATAAAATATAAAACCTAGAAAAGAAAAAAAATACATATATATTTCCCATATTCCATAAGACTAGTGTTTTTATGAAGGAATTTTTTCAAATGGTTCATGCGCCTTGTCTGTGCCTCTCACTCTTGTATGCATGACTACCAATGCAGTTACAATTATTACATCTAATAAAAATTCATTGTCCTATATGCTCAAAAAAGAGAAAAAAGAAACAAAAGATAATGAGGAAAAATGAAAAAAATTGTTTGGGATTGGCCTTGCAAAAGGGTGTAGACCCTAAATGGAGGGCTGTGACACACTATGGGCCTGCTATCTCTATTGGGAGAGGCCATGGTTATGACTCACAGGGGAATAAAGGCCAATGGATCTGCCAACCTTGCAATGGGATTTCTCCTTGAAAGAAAATAAAACACTTTAAATGAAAGATTATAAAAAATATTACATATAAAATAGAGGAAATCACACTGGTGCCACCATGAAACAATCTCTCTCTTCCTCCACCACTCTTCCCACATTTAGCCACCTAAAATGGCTCCTTAACTCTTGTTTTGGGCTATGAACATGCTCATCAAACTCTTAGAAATGAATATGCAATTCTCTTAATGTTTGTCTGAAACTCCATTGTTGGCATCTCTCTTTAATCTGTTCATGGCTGCCACTTACTCCTTAGGAGTGTCTACAAATGATTTTATGAAGCCTTACTTCGGCTCTATTCTACCTACAAAAAGAATGGGAGCAAAGGGCCATTCACCATGCATTAGAATCCTTCTTCATCCTCTGCAAAGTCTCATATTGATCCTCTACAATGACTAATGTATTTATATTATGTTTCTTAATATAAAATTACTTGCAGATAGTTTTAAAATTAGGAACCATTCTCTACTGCATGAAGAAGACTAGATGAGAAGAGAAAACAAAAAATTCAAACAATGATTGCAAAAAGAAAAAAATGATCTGATCATGATTAGGTTAAAATTGAGTGAGTAGGGTTGAGGCCAGGCTACACAAAATCTTTTGGTGTCACGATGAACTCAATGGTGGGTCTTCGATTCTATAGTAAAAAAATTGTCCATGTATAGCAAAAGCCAGTCATTGAACTACTAGACATGGTAATTGAAAAACTTCCAATGTAGCTAAATTTAATAGAGAAATATAAAATGCAGGTGCAAAATACCAAGAGGAAAACATGAGAAGCCTATTGCTTTAAAATGTTAAATGGGCTCTCCACCATTCTAAGGGAATACTGTCAATTTCACATGACTCTTCATTGCCTTCCATTTCATTCTCATGGCATATCATTAGTTTCACATGCCTTAATGACTATTGAGATGCCATCTAGCAGAATACGAATCATTTCTTTTTTCTTAGACCATTACATTTGTTGGCCTCCTATAGAGGTTGTTGCTATTGTAGGGTTACACCTCTCGACATAATTAAATTAGTCTTTTATTACAAAAGAATCAAGTTAATGATTGATTGAATAATTAATAGTTATGTGATTTAAAAGAGTGCAATTACCCCAAGCAAGGGCCCATTTTCAAGATATGTTGCAACATTGTTATTAGATTTAGTAACCATTTTTTTTTAATAATTTGCATTAAGTTTTTAATTATTAGCTCAATTATTTTATAATTATCTCTCATAGCCACTACTAATAAGTATCCATTATATAATCTATAGTTATAACATTTACCCACAACAACAACTTGTAGCAAAAACTAGTTCAATTAGGATAATTTCTACATGTTTTTTTCATATGAATTTCATTTCAGTTGAGTACATTTAATTAATATAAGTTCAAATTCCTAGGGAATCACTAGAACTCTTAAATTATACATATAGTAGCAATATCATCTCATAAACATGTTCTTGGTTTGAAAATTAAATGTAATCTCTTATGACTGATGATAGCTTGATAAGGGATGATTATATACATGAAGTAGAAGTGCATGACATAGCTGCTCCATATTATTAGTTGATAAGGAAAGGAAGAAATTGGGGATAGGGATTCTAAGGAATTTTTTCTAGCTCTTCATAACCTCCACTTCGAGCTCAAACCATAAAAAAATACATGAGGGACAAAAGGAGTTGCTATTTTACTGAAATCCTTAATAAATCTCCTGTAGTATCTTGCATGGCCAAGGAAACTCCTCAATTTTTTTGCTTTTTGGTGGTAGGTAGAGTGGAGATCAATTAGATTTTGTTAGAATTCACTTGAATCCCCTTGTTGGACACAAAGTGTCCCAAAACCACCCTTGCAGTCCTCATCATGAAATATTTTTCATGACTTAAAGAGAGGTTGTGATCCTAACACCTTTAAATGAATTTCTCCAAATTTTCTAGTTATTCTTCATAGGAATTTCCATACTTGCAATAAATTAATCCATATATATTTCCATAAAGTCATGTGCAAAGTCTAAAAATATGCTCAAGACAACTTGTTGGAATATGTGCCTCAATTCTTACTGACATGTAACTCCTGCAGGGAAAGTCGCTGTGACATTATTCATGTCTGGCTGACTAGTTGTTCTGAATCCTTTGAAATTTTCATGTCACCGAGACAGAGCTAATGTCTTGTCGACAAGTCTATCACTGTGACCTTTTTGTATTCGGTGTGACCTTTTGTTGAAGGAAACCTCTGGCCGACAGTATGCTCCTATCGGGTGTCAAAGCAAATGATGGAGTAGCTCAAGGGTTTCGGGGAGAAGTCTTAGCGATGAAGGAAAGGTCTCGCCGATAGGAGTATTCACTTGTGCTCTTCGTGGTGACTCAAAGACTTCGGTATGAAGTCTTGGTGACCAATGGAGAGTCTCACCGATAGTTCGGAGTAACTCTCAGCAGTCAGTGAAAGGTCTTGGTGAAGGTCAAAAGTATTGCCGACTCGGTAAGACTTGGTTGCTCGTTGTGAAGTCTCGGTGCTCGTTGTGAGGTCTTGGCGAAAGACATAAGTCTTTCCGACTGGTGAATGCAGCGCTCAGAGTGACATAAGACCTTGGTATAAGGTCTTGGCAAAGACTATAAGTCTCGCCGACTCTTCGATGCTTCGGTATGACATGTTCGGCTAGTGTAAGGTCTTAGCAAAAGACTTAAAGTCTTGCCAACTTGGTAAGACTTGGATGAACTCGGTATGAAGTCCTGGTGAAAGATAGATGTCTTGCTGATTGTCAGATGCTTCGGTGAAACTTGGGGAGACCCGACAAAAGGTAAGTCTTGCCAATAGCAAAGCAGAAAATGATATGACTTGTGAACATCCGTAAAACGTCTTGCCGATGGAGGAATCTTTTGCTGATAGAAACGTATTGTATGTCGATGGACTCAGTATGACTCATGGCGTTCGTTGAAACCTCTTTCCGACTGTTGGGGACTTAAGCCGATATCAATAGATAATACTTTGTGGCATTGGGGAGACACTGTTAGTGTCTCACCGATATGCCAACAAAGTTTGAACGCCTTTGACCGTATGACCATCCAATGTGGCATCTCGTGGACCAATCAGAGGAAGCAAAATTTGAATGATTGGCAGTTGGTTTTTTGCAACAGTGCTACGCTAGAGCTGAATTGCATGCAGGGAAAAATCAATGCTCAAGAGGAAACTTTCTATGATGGGGCAATGGCAGATAAGGATGAACAGAGGACATAAATTAGAATGTGTTAAGTTTTAAGAAAAAGCATTCTGAGTTTGAATTTGAATCAGTTTTTTGTTGAGAGCATTTTTTTCTAAGAGGAAGAACAGTGAATGAAGCTACTGTGCACTGATACCAGAGAGTTGTATGTCTGTTTTGTATGTAATTTGTTTGTTTCTGTAATACAAAGAGATTTAGCTTGGTGTGTGGGTTTTTTCCTGAAAGGGTTTCCCACGTAAATCTGTTGTTCATTGTCTTTGAGTATCTTCTTTGTTTATGTAAATCTTTCATGTGTATCTTAATTAGACTGTAATTAGAAAATTAAAGGTACTGTCTGCATTCTTCCCTGTGGTTTTGATGTTAGGAAAGTAGCTTCCGCACCATTGCTTTCCTTACACATGGTATCAGAGCCTGGCTAGTTGTGTTATCCTTGTGAGAGGGTTGGGTTTTTTGTGTCAATTATTTTTCAGTGGGAGTTTGTTAGAGGTCTGATAATTTAATTACAAATTAAGATGGCGAGCACATCCGGAAGGATGGATATAGAGAAATTCAATGGTAGTAATTTTGAGTTGTGGAAACTCAAAATGGAAGATATGTTAGTAGATCGTGATCTATGGCTTGCTGTGTTTGGAACAATGCCTCAAGGCATGAAGCAAGAGGATTGGGATCTTTCAGATAGAAAGTCTAAGGGGCTGATAAGGCTCTTTTTGGTAGACTCTGTTCTTCTGAACATGCATGAAGAAAATACTGCATCTTCCTTGTGGAAAAGACTGACATCTATTTATCAAGGCAAGTCCTTAGTGAACAAATTGTTCTTGAGGAAGAAGCTGTACTCTTTGAGAATGCAAGAGGAGGGATCAGTTGCTAATCACTTGAATACTTTCAACATGTTGATTGCTCGGCATCTGTTGGTGTGAAGATAGAAGATGAAGATCCTTGCATCCGCTATGTTCTTTGCCAATTCTTGGGATCATCTGGTGATGGCCATTGGGAGTACGACATCCACTTTCAAGATGGAAGATGTTGTTGCTTCTTTGTTGTCGAAGAGATGAGAAGAAAATCTTCTGAGATGGCAAAGGAGGCTCTGGTTGTTAGAGGGTAGACCAAAGGAGAAAGGCAAGAAGAAGGACAAGAAATCCAGATCCGAAATGGAAGGGAGATCAAAGTCTCCTGGCAAGAAGTCCAAGGTGAAATGCTGGAATTGTGGGCAACCTGGTCATGTCCAAAAGGATTGCAAGGAGGAGAAAAAGAAGAAGAATCTTCTCTGATTCTTCTCAGAGTGATGCAGACGCCTTCATTGTAGCTTTGGCTACGGCATCAGATGATGTCTGGTGATTGATTCTAGAGCATCTTTCCACATGACATCTCATAGAGATTGGTTCATGAAGTATGAAGAATACAATGGTGGAAAGGTGTACTTGGCAAGTGATTCATCTTTGGAAATAGTTGGCCGTGGAAGAGTTAGAATTCAATTCCCTGATGGAAGAGTGAAGGGAATCAATGATGTGATGCATATACCAGGTTTGGCTCATAATTTACTTTCTGTAAGTAAGCTGAATGATATTGGAGTGTATGCCACATTCTCTAGAAATGGTTGCAAGATGACTAGAGGCTCTATGGTGTTGGCTAGGGGTGCTCGAATTGGTACCTTCTACAAGCTAGATGCAGAAGCTATTCAATGCAATAGTGTCTCTACGAAGTCACTTAAGGCTACTCATGGAGATAGGAAGGAAAACATTCTTGATGGAGTAAATGCCATGGAGGTTAAAATTCCAGCAAAAAAGAATATGCTCTGGCATCATAGGCTTGGCCACATTGGTGAAAAAGGTTTAAAAACCTTGAAAAATAAAAACCTGGTAGAAGGGCTGAAGATTGTAACCTTGAGTTTGAATTTTGTGAACATTGCATATATGGTAAACAACACCGTGTTTCATTTATTCCAGTCCTCACAAATCTTCTAGTTTGCTTGATTATATTCATTCTGATGTGTTTGGTCTAGTGAATGTTCCTTCTCTATCTAAATCAAGATACTATGTGTCATTTATTGATGATTATGCAAGAACATTTGTATATTTTCTAAAAAGTAAATCAGAAGTGTTCAGTCGGTTTAAGGAATTTAAAAACCTTGTTGAAAATCAGACTGGTAGGAAAATAAAATGTTTAAGGATTGAAAATGGTGGTGAGTTTTGTTCAAATGAATTCAAAAGGTACTATTCAGATCATGGGATTAAAAGACATAAGACTACACCTTACACTCCACAGCAAAATGGAGTTGCTGAAAGGTTCAACAAGACAGTAATGGAAAGAGCACGAAGTATGCTGAGCAGTGCTGGCTTGGAGGAGAAGTTCTAGGCTGAAGTAGTCTCTACAACATGTTACTTGGTAAATCGTTCTTCTAACTCAGATCTTGTTGAGAAGTCACCTTTGGAAGCATGATCTGAAAAGAAGCCCTCTCTGAGACATATTCGTGTCTTTGGCTGTGAGGCATATGCATATGTGCCATTTGAAGAAAGATCCAAGTTGGAAAACAAAGCTGTAAAGTGTATTTTTATTGGCTATAGTGCCGGCATAAAAGGATACAAGCTTTCGAATCCTAAGATTGAGAAGGTTTTGTACAGTAGAAGCATTATCTTTCGTGAGCTGAAGCCTTCTACATTGGATCTATAGTCAGAGAATAAATTAGAAAATGAAAAGGGTGTAGCAGAAATTCCTTTGACACCAGATAAAGAGGAATTGGAAAATCAAAATGTACCTGATACTGAGGAAAGCTCAAGTAACTCAAAAAGTTCTAAAGATGATGAAGAACCACCTCAGCCTCAACCTGTGAGGATGTCAACTCGTGAAAGAAAGCAACCTGATAGGTATGGGTTTTCTTTAATTAAGTCTACTTGTGCCTATGCTTTAATTTCTAGCACTGATGAACCTAGGACTGTGAAAAAGGCATTTAAAATGTCTGATTCAAACTCTTGGTTGGAAGCCATGAATGAAGAGATGACATTATTAGAAAAGAATGATACCTGGAGTTTGGTTCCCTTGCCTAAAGGAAGAAAAGTTGTGGGCTGCAAATGGGTAATTAAAAAGAAAATTGGTCTGGATGGCAGTGTAGAAAAATATAAAGCAAGGCTCATTGCAAAAGGTTATTCCCAGGTAGAGGGAATTGATTATGGAGAAATCTTTTCTCCTGAGCTAAGCTGACATCTATTAGATTTCTTTTGTCATTTGCATCAACATATGACTTAGAGATTGAATAGATGGATGTGAAGACAACATTTCTTCATGGTGATCTTGAAGAAGAAATTTATATGTCCCAGCCTAGAGCACTTTGTGGAAAAAGGTAAGGAAAGATTGGTTTGCAAGTTGAAGAAATCTTTGTATGGTTTAAAACAGTCTCCTAGAATGTGGTACCAAAAATTTGACACTTTTGTTTTGTCTTTGGTATTTGTAAGATCAAAATGTGATCATTGTGTATATTACAAAGCTGAAAGTGATCAAGTCCTTATTATTGCTCTCTATGTTGATGATATGTTGTTCATAGCAATAGTAAACTAATGATTTCTAATCTTAAGTCTCAGTTGTCTACAAAGTTTGAAATGAAAGATCTTGGTGCAGCGGTATATTCTAGGAATGGAAATAACCCGAGGGAAAAAAATAAACAGCTCGGTCCGAGTAAGTATATCATGACTGCTCTAGAGATTTTATGACTGAGTGCAAGCTAGTTGTTCCTAGTTACACAAGGAACAAAGCTATCTATTGAGGATTGTCCAAAATCTCCCTACTGAGATGGAGGACATGACTAGTGTACCTTATGCTAGTGTAGTTGGTAGTCTCATGTATGTAATGGTCTATACAAGGCCAGACATTCCCAAGCAGTGGGAGTTCTTAGTCATTTTATGGAAAATCCTGGAAGGACACATTGGGATGCTGTGAAAGAGAGTTTAGATATCTAAAGGGGACTTTAGAATATGCTCGTGTTACCATGGGAACTTGGTTGAATCCGTAAGACTCTATTCAAGGTTACATGGATTCTGGTGGGACATTGATAGTAGAAGATCCACCAGTGGATATGTTTTCATGATGAATGGTGGTGTAGTGAGTTGGATGAGCAAGCGGCACGCTATAGTCGCTTTGTCCACTACAGACGCAGAATACATGGTAGCTACACATGCCTATAAAGAAGCAATTTGGTTAAAACATTTGTGTTCTAACATTGGTTTTGATGCAGGAAAAATTACTATTTACTATGATAGCCAGAGTGCTATATGTTTGGCAAAGAATCCTACTTTCCATGCCAGGATGAAACATATAGATGTATAGTATCACTTTGTACAAGATATGG
Source organism: Sequoia sempervirens (assembly GCA_007258455.2). NCBI lineage: Eukaryota > Viridiplantae > Streptophyta > Pinopsida > Cupressales > Cupressaceae > Sequoia > Sequoia sempervirens. The sequence continues at coordinate 55,370 of VDFB02324351.1, read as the reverse complement.
TGGAGGATGGGAAGGTCTCTTTGGAGAAAGTGGATACTCTAGAGAATGTTACAAATGCATTAATGAAGCCTGTGAGCACAGACAAATACAGGTGGTGTGTCAGTTCGATGGGCCTCTTGGCCCATGTTTTTTAGTAGTTTGATTATGCTCTGGAGGTGTCAGTAAGATCTTTGTCAAGTGGGAGCTTGTTGGAATATGTGCCTCAATTCTTACTAACATGTAACTCCTGTAGGGAAAATTCGCTATGACATTATTCATGTCTGGCCAACTAGTTGTTTTGAATCCTTTGAAATGTTCATGTCGCCGAGACAGAACTAATGTCTTGCCGACAAGTCTATCGCTGTGACCTTTTTGTGTTCGGTGTGACCTTTTGTCGAAGGAAACCTCTGGCCAACAGTATGCTCCTATCGGGTGTCAAAGTGGATGATAGAGTAGCTCAAGAGTTTCAGGGAGAAGTCTCAATGATGAAGGAAAGGTCTCGCTGATAGGAGTATTCACTTGTGGTCTTTGCAGTGACTCAAAGACTTCAGTATGAAGTCTTGGCGACCAATGGAGAGTCTCGCTGATAGTTTGGAGTAGCTCTTGGTGCTCGGTGAAAGGTCTTGGCAAAGGTCAAAAGTCTTGCCGACTCGGTAAGACTTGGTTGCTCATTGTGAAGTCTTGGTGTTCGCTATGAGGTCTTGGTGAAAGACATAAATCTTGTCGACTGGTGAATTCAATGCTTAGAGTGACATAAGACATCGATATAAGGTCTTGGCGAAGACGATAAGTCTCACCAACTCTTAGATGCTTCGGTATGACATGTTTGGCTGGTGTAAGGTCTTAGCGAAAGACTTAAAGTCTTGCCAACTCGGTAAGACTTGGATGAACTCGGTATGAAGTCTTGGCGAAAGACAAATGTCTTACTGACTGTCAGATGCTTCGGTGAAACTTGGGGAGACCGGTGAAACATCTTGGCGAAAGGTAAGTCTTGCCAATGGCAAAGCAGAAAATGATATGACTTGTGAACATCGGTCAAATGTCTTGTCGATGGAGGAATCTTTTGCTGATAGAAATGTATTGTATGTCGATGGACTCGGTATGACTCATGGAATTCGTTGAAACCTCTTGCCAACTGTTGGGGACTTAAGCCGATATTGATAGATAATACTTTGTGGCATCGGGGAGACACTGTTAGTGTCTCAATAATATGCCAACATTGTTTAAACGCCTTTGACCATATGACCATCCAATGTGGCATCTCGTGGACCAATCAGAGGAAGCAAAACTTGAATGATTGGTAGTTGGTTTTTTGCAATAGTGCTATGTTGGAGCTGAATTGCATGCAGAGAAAAATCAACACTCAAGAGGAAACTTTCTATGATGGGGCAATGGCGGATAAGGATGAATAGAGGACAAAAATTAGAATGTGTTAAGTTTTAAGAAAGAGCATTCTGAGTTTGAATTTGAATTAGTTTTTTGTTGAGAGCATTTTTCTGTAAGAGGAAGAACAGTGAATGAAGCTATTGTGAACTAATACCAGAGAGTTGTATCTCTGTTTTGTATGTAATTTGTTTGTTACTGTAATACAAAGAGATTCAGCTTGGTGTGGTGGGTTTTTTCCCGAAGGGGTTTCCCACGTAAATCTGTTGTTCATTGTCTGAGTATCTTCTCTGTTTCTGTAAATCGTTCATGTGTATCTTAATTAGACTGTAATTAGAAAATTAAAGGTACTGTCTACATTCTTCCCTGTGGTTTTGACGTTAGGAAAGTTGCTTCCACACCATTGCTTTCCTTATAGAAACTCCTCAATTTTTTTTTGGTGGTAGGTAGAGTGGAGATCAATTAGATTTTGTTAGAATTCACTTGAATCCCCCTATTGGACACAAAGTGTCCCAAAACCACCCTTGCAGTCCTCATCATGAAATATTTTTCATGACTTAAAGAGAGGTTGTGATCCTAACACCTTTAAATAAATTTCTCCAAATTTTCTAGTTATTCTTCATAGGAATTTCCATACTTGCTATAAATTAATCCATATATATTTCCATAAAGTCATGTGCAAAGTCTAAAAATATGCTTAAGACAACTTGTTGGAATATTGTAGGTAAATTACACAAACCAAATGGAAAAATTGAGTATGCATTTGTACCCCATGGACATGTAAAAGTTGTTTTATCTTTGTCTTCTAGAGCTATTTTTATTTGATTGTATCTACTAAACCCATCTAGAAAAGAAAAGTATTTCTTTCCTACCAATGAATCTAACACTTGATCAATAAAAGGAAGAGGAAAATGATCCTTTCTTGCATTTGTATTTAACTCTCTATTATCTAAAAAAACTCTCTACTTGCCTCCCTTCTTAGATACTATTACCAATGGGGAAACCCATTGACTATATGATATTGGATATATGAACCCTACATCTAATAGTTTCTACAATTTTGTATTCACTACATCTCACACAACTAGGTTCATCCTTCTCTATGGTTGCCTAATTGGTTTGTATTCCTCATTGATGTAAATTTTGTGCACACATAGACTAGGATCTATACCCTTCATGTGATGGTATTCCCAGGTGAATTTCAATGTGTGAGCTTGCATCATTGTAAGTAATTCAAATTTCTAAGAGAATATCAATTGGTTATTGACATTGATTGTTTTACCTAGTGTTATTTCCATTGGTATGGAAAAAGTCATGCTAGAAGCAATATACAACCTTGATAGATTAAGATAATAATTGTGCGTGAGTAGTAAATGGAATAGTTGAGAAGTGAATTAAGAGGTGTAGTGTCATAATATTGCACCTTGTGACAATTTTAAACTTGTGTATATGGCATGCTATATTAATGACAAAAACCTATCAGTCAAAATTTCATGATTCCAACTTCATAGGTGACAATGATAAAGCATTAGCAGCTTGGATACCTCATTCTTATAAATTTTTAAGTAGGAAACTTGCATGATACATAGACATCCCTACGACGTGCTAGCATCCCCAAAATTTCCAAGATTCAAATAAGAATATTTCACCTCCTTTACCTATGACACATGTCATTGTGGCAGAAACATGAATGTAATAGATCTTCTTGCCCATGCAGCCTCACAAAACTCTATTTTTCACTCTTATTCTCATTTATTCTTATGTTCTCCCATTCGATCTTGCTTTCTCTCTCATTCTACTCCATTCTTTCTTTCTCTCTCTCACTTTCATAGCAAGGCTCTACCAGATTTCTCTTAAGCAATAGTCAAGGCTCTATTAAACACAAGCTTGTCACATCTATCAATCCAAGAGGGGAACCATAGGATATTGGTAATGCTCTCTTGTCTCTTTGTCTTGTTTATTCAATATTGTCTATTTGATAACATATTTATATTTGTAATAGGGTTTTCCTCCTTTACAAGGATTATTTCTATTACACATCTATTATATTCATGATAGGGGTTCTCCTCCATTGTGGGGTTTATTTCTATCACATGTATTTATATTTCATATCTCTTTGTCTATCTCTATCTATCTGGCTATATGTGGAGATGGAAACACTAAAATGGGGGTTTGACTGAGGTAATCCCCGAAATAGCCCTCAATTTTTTTATTGTTTTGTTATGTATGCAGATGTATAGATTTGGAAAGTTAGGTGTTGTAGATTTAAGGTCTTTATTATCTGCTTTATTAGAGATGACAATGTAGGGCATAAATGTCCCTATAGTGTACTATCATTTGTGGCCAAGGCTTAGTCCTCTTAGGGGTAAAATCTGTACCTTATGTTCTTTCCATTTTTATATACTAGAGATTTTGATTCTGTCATATATCTTTGTAATAAAGTAATTTTCATATTCTAGCTATTAGTAGTTTAGTTTTCTATTTGATTAAATTGCACAAATATTCCTCTATTCTTTATTTTGTCACCTGAGATTTATTCCTTGAGGTAATTGAGGGATATTTTCTCCTTGAAGACTCTCTTTGTCTAAGTCTCAAGAGTAGAAAATCCCCTCCTTTAAATTTTGGTGAACTTGACGTGAATGAAATCATGTCAGACCTTTTTCTTCAAAATTTTAACTCTTTTGATAATGCATTCTCTAAACAATATTTTGATATGTTGGATGATGCTCTAGATGATTTCTTAGAGGCATCTCCTTCTGCTAAAAAAATTGAAAACCAAATTTCTTCATCAAAACCTTCTTCTTCATAAGTTGAAGAGTCCATGAATGTGGTTGTAGTCTCTGTTGCCCCTCAAAAGCCTAAGAGACTAGTCATTTACATGAACTTGACTAGCCCATCTCCTAAAAGAATTCATTCTATTTGTGGGGTTCCTATTGCAAATGACATGTTGAAACTTTACACGATATTCATACAATATAAGGCTCCCTCTTATAAAATGGTAGCCCATACTTACAATACTAGAAGGAACCAACAAAATATTAATCAACCTACTTACTTACCGTCTTCTCAACCAAGTCTTCCTAAAGAACCTAAACCTATAGCTAAGTCACCTAGTGAGTATGATCTTGTTGAGAAACTTTGTGTTAGTCCTGCCAAGATCTCACTTTGGAATTTGCTTCAAATTGTTCCAATTAAGGTATGCTTCAAGAAGCCTTGTAAAATATCCTCTTTCCTTATTCTACTAGGCTGATGGATGTTAATGCATTGATAGATAATATTTATGTGGCTTTGTTGAATATTACATTTCATCTGCATGAACTCCCACCTTTAGAAGTATAGAATCAAGTGGATACTTTAATGATAATAGTTAACATTAACAATATTGGCATTAGACATGCTCTTGTTGATACCAGTTCAACTCTCAACACATGTAGCATTGATCAAGCCTTGATTTCTCCTACTCTTAAATTTTTTATCTCTTCATTATCTTCTAATGCATCCAATAGTGCCCATCATAAAGGCTACTCTTGAGACAAATGTTCTTGAGGAAGACCATCTTGAAGTAGAGAGTTCTAAGTCTACCCTTTCTACTTCTTCTTCCAAATTGAATGCATGATTGGTGATGATTGGGCATCCTTGAACTTTACCGAATCCTATATCAGGGAGTATAAATTTGATCAAATCCACCTCAATCTTCCAAAAATTCCATTCCCTTCTATTAAGTTAGAAGATTGACCTTTCGTTGAGAAGGATGATGATGCTTTTGCTAAGGAGAATGCTGATTGTATTTCTACTAAGAAGGATGATTATATTCCTATGAAGTAGTGTGACACCTATATCATGGATTATGCTCTTTACACTAATCCTCCTTTCCAAGAATTATAAACATGTTATGGTTCAGGTTTCAATCTCCTTTGTAAATATGGTTATGGAGGTAAAGGTTGTGGGAATAATGAGCAATGTATTAAATTACCCTTAGATGTTGATCCTTATAAGTATAAGATTGGACTTGGATACTGTCCTGCAGAGTCTAAGGTGAAACCATCGTTGAATGTCAACATGATTTCCACTAAACTTCCCTATCTTAAATTAATTCATCTTGAATATATTGAAAATAAGGTAGACTCTAAGGATATTCCTCTAGATGTTTTCTTTTCAGATGAAGTACCAAAGGACTTCTTAGGTGCCTACTAAAACTTACCTTCTTATCACCATAAATGATGATTCACATATTGCTTGAGTAAATAGACATATTTTGGAGAATCCATTATGAGTGTCAATGAGAAGGATCCTTTATCTAATGTGGATGATAGTGTTTCTATGACTCATCATGAGGAATTTAGTACTGTCCTTAAAGTGGATACTTCTAGTGTTCTCATGGATCCTAAATATTATAAAAAAGTGATTAAGATTGGAAAGTGTCTCTCTTCAAAAGAGTTTGAACAACATGCTAATTTGTTACATTCTCATCTTGATAGTTTTGCTTGGTATAATATGAGGATATTATTGGTATTGATGAGTTTGTGGTGGTTCATAATATTGTTCTATGTCCCGATGCCAAGCCCATCAAGAAAAAGATCCGTAAAATGAATCCTAATGTTACTTTATTAGTCAATACTGAGATAGAAAAGCTTCTAAAAGATAGTTTTACCTATCCTATTGACTATTTGAACCTTGGATATTGAATATTGTTGTCATTAGTAAAATTGATGGCTATATTTGTATATGCATAGATTTTTGTGATCTAAACAAGGCTTCTCTTAAGGATGATTTTCTATTTCCTAATATTGATATGATTGTGGACTTGATCATAGGCCATGCCTTATTATCTTTTATGGATGGTTTCTCAAGCTATAATCATATTCATATTAACTTAGAAGATCAATATTAGACAGTCCTTCACTACCCCTTGGGGTACATTTTGTTATGTAGTCATTTTGTTTGGGTTAAAGAATGTTGGAGCAACTTACCAATGGGTTATGACTCTTATCTTTCATGATTTTATTCACAATATCTTAGAAGATTATGTCAATAATATCTTGGCTAAGTCTATGAATTGTCAAGGTCACGTCAAAAAATATTTGTCTTATTTTTAAAAGTCTTAGACTCTATAAGACGCGACTAAATCCTCTTAAGTGCATCTTTGGAATAGATTCCAACAAGCTTTTAGGATTTATCGTCTCCCATCATGGAATTGAAGTCATTACAAATAAAATTGATATAATATTTAACATGCCTCCACCTAAAATCATCTCTCAACTATATAGTTTGCAAGGGAAGATTCAGGTGATTTTTAGATTTGTATCTCAATTGGTTGATTGTACCCTTCTCTTCATGCATTTTTTGAAGAAAGATGTCCATTTTCGATAGGATGATGAGTGTGACAAATATTTTGAGTCTATCATTTAAGTTATTTGCCTAATCCTCCTATCTTTATGCCAACTATACATGGTAAACCCATTTTAATTTATATCTCTATGTCACCTCATGCTTTAGTAGCTTTATTAACTCAACATGATGATTATGGTAAAGAAAGAGTAGTCTACTACATTAGTCATATTCTAGTTTATTATTAAACTTGATATTTTTCCATAGAGAAATAGTGTCTCACTCTCATTCTTGTAACACAAAATTTATGACATTACCTTCTCCATTCATACACTCATGTGATTTTAAAATGTGATCTCTTTAAAAATTTGTTTACTAGAATCGATCTTTCAAGAAGGCTAGCAAAATGGGTATTGTTTCTCTCTAAGTTCCACATCAAGTTTGTGACTCAAAAAGTAATCAAAGGATAAGTTGTTGTTGATAAATTGGTGGAAGCTCCCTCTTCTCACTCCTTCCCTAATATGGACTTATTTCTAGATGAAAATTTATTCGTATTAGATCATGAAACTATGTGGGAAATATACTTTTATGGATTGATATGTCAAACCGGCTTTGGATTAGGTGTAGTTTTGATCTCACCCAAATATAAGCTAGTTACTCTTTTCAACTAGAATTTCATTGTACCAATAACATCACTGAGTATGAAACCCTTATTACTAGCTTACATACCACAATATCATTAAAAATTAAACATATTAACATTCATGGTGATTCTAAGCTTATTGTTAATCAAATCATGAGAACGTATCAAGCTAAGTAGAGAAAGATATCTTAGTATCAGGACTTGGATTTATCATTTCTTGAATGATTCTCTTCTTTTACAATAGATAGTGTTCCTAGGAGAAAAAATTGCCACATGGATGCAATGACAATCATAGCCTCCCTTATACCCTCAGATGATGGTGTAGAAGAGTACCACTTTGTAGTTTTGTAAGACTCCATCCCTTGTGGCCTTGTTGATCCTATTAGTTTTTGATGATTTATATGTTATATTCTATGTTCTTTCATGTTGGATAGTACACATGAGTAGTGGTTGTTGATACACCATTAAGTTGTTCATATTCTTGACTAATCCTATCTAATGGTTGTTGTGAATTCTTGTGATAGTTAGACGAGTTCTATTATTTTTCTACATAATTATGCAATGATAAATATGCTCAGTTATTGGTAATACTACTATGTATATTAAGTGGATTACATTATAATAGGTACTTACATATTATAGATGTGAGTAGGTGTGATTATGAAGACAATTATTGATATTTAATGTTACTTATAGTGGCATGCATAATAAGTTAAATTTTTTATTGACATAAGTGGTGATATTTTGATAATAGATAGTATTCACTGAATTGTTCCTTGACTCCATAACATGTATCATGTGAGTAAGGAGTGTTAAATTGTATGCTACTTGTGTAGATTAGTGGATCTAATTTTCTAGTTGATTATTATTCTTGGAATTTTTAATTCATATGTTATTTTTTTTAATTATTATTAATCATGAGTAATACTGACACACTTTCTTGGTTAAGTAAAACAGATAAAAATTGGCCAATGTTGATAAGAGGGTCACATAGCTACTTCCATTATTGTATCCTTGAGAAATATTAGTCTTGTCATGGGCATGTGATTTAACCTTGTTTTGTGTGGTATGGGTTGTGTTTATGTGAGAGTTGTTTTATTAGTCCATTAAGTCACTTTATTAGTATGGTCACTTATTTTATATTTTATGTAGTCTTTATGTGGGTTTATTTGTTTAAAAAGTTACCTAGGTGATAGGTTTATGGGATAGGGGTATTTTTATTCCATAAAACCCCTTTAATAAAGTCTTCAACCCACTCTAATTAATCACTTATAAAAAGTGACGAAAATTAGAGTTGAAAGGGTGCTTGGGAAGTTGAGAAGGTGGTTGCCTTTTCCCCTTCCATTTATTCTTTCTATTTGTGTGGAGTGGGTTTCTCTCTTTTGCTTTTTGGATTGTTCTTGAGTTCATTCTTGGTTTTAATTCTTCATCTTTGAGTTCTTTCAATGTTTGTGAAGAGGAAGGATCAATAAAAGAGATTTCTTGGAAAGAGTTTTCTACAAGTTGGATAAAAAACTTTCTTGGTGAGGTATAGCCTTTTAGTTATCTATCTTTGTTGATTTGTAATGAGTTTGTTTTCATATTGATCTTGCTTATAAAAAATAGATGTGAAATTTTATGTTGAATCCCTTGTTTGGTTGCAAGTAGTGTGTTGGGTTTTTCATTGGTTGAGTCTTCCACCTTAGTTTAATTTCATTTATACCCTTTTTGTGTGTTAAAATAAAGAAATATGAATGCAAGATGTTGTGATATGCAAAGCATGTAAAGTGTAAAAATTTCTAGGAATCCTTGTGATTAGTGGTTGTAATATTTCAAGTTTAGTTATGTGGATGTTATATGTTGCACTTTGGTTGTGGATCCTATGTGGAAAGTAATTTTGTGGAAGTGCTATGTGACCCTAGCTTGGGGGTGGATTGAATCTCAATCATAGCTATGGTTGGGTGGAGAGCCCATTGGCCCATATAATTTTTATTTTTTGTGGATCTTTGTATTTTAGGTACATATTTTTAATACAAAATAATATCTTAGAATTTTTAGCCAATGGATTTCAAGAGAGAAACATGTTGGTTTTGTTGAGGTAACAATATTGCTACCCCTATGCCAAACAATATTTTGTTTAAAAGTAGTTTCATGTATTTGATCATAAAAATGATAAACATGAGATTAAAACATATAATTTAACAAGTTTTTCTATTATTAATCTCATAAAAACATATTCAAAAATTGTATTAACCCAGATCACCAATTATGATTTATTAGGAAAACATTGACATCTTATTCACAATAAAAATCTGTCATAAAACTGTCCTACAAATATTTTCACATGGAATGAAAAATAAAGAGTTAGATGATAAAATTTAAAGAGTTTCTAGAAATACAATATTTGTAAAACATATCCCAAAATCAAAGAAACCTAGTAAAAAAAATATAATTTATGGTTAAAACATTACCATATCTTATTTTTAAACTAAAACAATAAAATGAAAACCAAAAGCAAATTGAGTTAAACTAAGTTAGGGTATCATGAAGGAAAGAGAAATATATGAAGGAACTCTTAAATATGATAAATAGAAACATGAGAAAAAACCCTTACATGGATTCTTAAGTAAGTTTTTAAAAATTAGTTTCTAGTTAAATCCATTAAGAGCCTTAATTGTATAGTGCTTAGAAATGTTGGTTCCAAATTGTTGATTTTATGCATCCTCTTATTTTTAGGATTGTGTTCTTGTTAGAGAGTTTAATTATTTATTTGGTTTATTAGTGGATGAAAAATATCTCCATTTAATCCAAGGATAAGAATATTTTAATTTATATCAAATTGATTCAAACAACTTACCATAAAAGAGTCTAGGTATAGTAAGAAAAGTTGGTAATTGAAATCACCTAAGAATTTTTGTAAGAAGAATAATAATTTGGGTAGAGTTATGAAGTGAAGAAATAAGGTTTAATTTTTGAAGCTTCTAAATCCATTAAAGTATAGTTACTGACAAATTTTAACAAACTAAATAGTTATGAATTATGTGTATATGTTTAGTTATGTGTGTATATTGCACATATACATAATCAATCTCAAGTTGTTGAGTTATTAGTCCTATAACATTAGTGTGTTCAATATTATATGGTATAGGTTTTGTTAGCTTATTTCTTGTAGGTTTATGCTTGTAATATTGGTTTAGAGTATTGAGTAAGTGCACCAATATGTGACACAATTTTGATGCCAAATTGGAAAAATTCACAAGGAACACAAGAAAATATCCTAAATCAAATTGAAAACAATAAAAGAGACATTGAAAATTAATTGGAAGATTAAATGAGCATGCTGAAACCCACCCTTATAGGAGAGGGATTTCCGAATCATTGAAGTCAATTATATCTCATGTAGGAGAAACGAGCGAGAAAATAATTTTTTGGTCAAATAAGAGGCATGAGATGAGACAATTTAATGTTAGTGGTTTGTCATATGCAGATGTGAAAAAAAAAAAAATTAGCAAAGGAGACTTGTGTGCCCAACTTATAGACCCGAGAACCAACACACCTTTGTCTCATGCATGTAGGAGGTTTCCCATTCATTGGTGCCACCACGAATTAATTAAAAATAAATTTTGGGAGTAGTGGTGGATGGTATTTGACCAAACTCCATGCAATAACCATGAGGTACCCCAATAATTTTTGAGGAGACTCTATTATGATTTTGTCCTCAATAAGATGCCAATTTTTTTTCACATCTTAGACTTTCAGGTTAGAGGTGGGGTCTCCACACATGATAGACCTACTACACAACGTAATACAAAGTTGGCACCGAGACCCTTGGAAAAACCCATGGTGGAGCATGTCGTCATTCCTTCCATTGTTAAGGATAATGTAGAGGTCAACATGTTGGAGTCTATTAGCTTGCTCACCCAAACCATTATACAGTGTGCAAGGCCTCTAGTAGAGTCTGATGAGATGTGTAGGCCCTAAGCTCAACCCCTCCATTGTGGTACTTGTGGTGCTGTTTGCACATATGATTATCAGAGTCCTCAGGATGTAGCTACACAACCTACATCAATAGTAGATGTGATGGCTATGACAGATGAAATCCTAAATAATACATACGTCATTGGTACTCAGGTAAAATTCAACAAGTTCATTTAATTTTTTTTATTAAGTTATATTTTGAAATTTAAGAATAACTAAATTTGTAGAATTTTGATATGATGGAATTTTAGGGTCCCAGTGTTCATGAGATGTGCTCCATTCATACAAACCCTTTTTCATTCTCGATGTTCAGTCTATAGGTATACAACTAATATTAAAGATATTATTATTGCATTTGAAAATTTGAATGTTATATTTGAATGTTTGTCTCATAACATGATTTGGATGTCAAATAGTTTCCTAGTGGACCTTCGACCTCCACACATTGCAATTCATTTCCTCAAAAAATCTACACTCAGGTAGCCTTTATTCATTAATGGTGTTGTAAAATAATGTTAGCCAATTTTCATAATTTTGCATATACAAATCTAAAAAATTGATGAGAAACACAAACATTACATGTGTATTCCTTGATCATGTCACATTATCTTTTCCTAATTCAATTTTTGTTCCTTTATTCTTTCCTAATCCCATTCCATTAAAATTTAATAGTTCACCCTATTTTCCATGATCCCCTCCTAACCCATCCCACTAATATCTTCTAGTCCATCCTATGTGTCATTATGCCCTTCTACTCCCATCTTATTGTACCCATTATTATTTCACCCTAGATGTTCCATGATCCTGTATGTTCCACCCTATGTTCCTTTATCCATTCTATGTTATACCATCTTTATCCACGTTTCATTCTAGATAATTCTTCTCCACTATGACTACACACAGGTCAAGTTCACACTTCATGTACTATAGTCAAACCCTAGACACCTCCTATTTCAGCCTATGTTGCATTATTCCCTACTAATCACATCCCATTAACCTCTAATTGTCCACCCTATATTTTTTTATCCAATCCTAGCCCATCCCATCAATCTATACTAGTCCATCCTATATTCCATTAACCCCTTCTATTCCCATCCCATTACCCTCTCTTATTTCACTTTATGTTCCATTATCCCCTCTTGGTCTTGTCCCACTATCTTTCCCTAATTCACCCTATGTTCCTTTATTCCTTCCTAATCCCATCCCATTAACCTCTAATAGTTCATGCTATATTTTGTTATATGATCCTAGCCCATTCCATTAATCTATTCTAGTCCATCCCATGTTCCATTATCTCATTCGACTCCCATCCCATTGTACCCTCTATTATTTCACCATATGTTCCATTATCCCTTGTTGGTCTTGTCTCTTTATCGCTTCTATGCTATAGAACCTCCATACAACTTTTATCATATACACCATTAGAATAAATCTTTCCTTCCACTAATTATTGACCAAAGTTGTCTTCTCCATTACTACTACACACCTCAACAACCAACTTCATGCGCTATAGTAAAACTCTAGACACATCCTAATTCATCGTATGTTCCGTTATCCCTTTGAAAGCTGCTAGTAACATAGTAATCCTCACTTCATTAATGTGAACTTCATTGTGGCATTATCACTATGTTGAAAACATGCCCTCATTAATATTAGTTCATCAACATATGCAATACGAATCTCAATGAGAGCTAAACTTTGGAATTTGCAAGAGTTTGGACTATCCTAGTGGACTTAGTACTTTCACCATTCTGTGATCTATAAGCACTACACTGTAGTCTCAACTGAGGCTAACCATTTACTCTTTCATTTATGATAGTTATAAAGGGACTACCTGAACTTCTTTATATTACTGTTAGATATGTTGTTTCATTTGCAGTTGTCGACATCAGATAGCCCTGGTGATGTTGGTGGCACAATGGACCATGGAGTTGCTATAGCAATAGCTAGTTTTGATCTATTGATAGAGGTATGCAACATATTAGTCAATTTAACATTATATTTTCTCTTTTATGGTCTATTATAGAAAATTTTCACTACACTTTTATGTAGTTTAATTTATATCTTGATGGTTGCTACAGGTGGGTATCACTCCAGATTGTGGACGTGGTAATGTTGTAAATGTGCATGATGACTATTTGTATGTGGTAAGTGACTATATTTTATTATGTCATTCCATAATTCAATTTCTATGTATTAACATCTATACTTCTTATTATGTCAGATGCAACTGCAGAGGAGTCTAGAGAGGAGGTCTAGTGAGCACGTTTGAAAGACAAGAGGACCAATAGGCACTCCATCCAACCAAATTTATAAGGTAGCACAAGGTCTTTTTCCTTCCCCTAGAGGGAAATGACTATGTATTTGGGTCGTTTGTTGTATGCTTATGTGGCATTTTGGAACATATATTTTATATTGTCAATATATATGTGACATTTTATTTCCATATGGATCTTTTGTACTAAACCTGTATGACTTTTTTGGATATATTTTATATACTTTTATCAATATATATCATTGTATAGCCTTATGACGTTCTAATTAAATAAAATATTATTTTTCTACTGCCATTCTTGAATGATGTTATCATGCGTATTGTGTAAATTGTATGCTTGAATGTTGTAGGCATGGATTTTTTTTACATATAATGCTTAATTAATTACTATCAATTTCTCAATAAGCTCCATCTAATGCGTATTGTGTAAATAAGCTCTATTCCTGGTGGTTTGTATCCTTTACAATGCTTCAATTACTTGTGCCTCACTTATTCACATGCATGCTTCACCTATTCACGTGTATACTTCATGTATATTGCGTGTATTCATGTGTATGATTCATGCTTCCAATGCATAGCAACAAAATAAATTTGGGGAAAAAATCAGCAAACCAAAAGCATAAGAGTTTTTGAAAAAATCGGGAAAAAATCTAGAAAAAATTAGGGAAAAATCAGATTTTAAAAAATGTAAAAAATTGTAGAAGAAGAGATAAAAAACTTTTTTTTTTGAGATTGAAGGGTATTTCCATAGCATAGAGCTATAGAGAGCAAATAAAATAAATATTTTAACTAATGAATTGTAAAAAATAGATTTTTGTAGTTTATATTCATATCATTGATTACATTGCATTGCACATCTTTCAAATTCAAAGTGTTACTTCACATCGCGTAACTAATAACTAGATGCTGATAGATGACAAAATTTCAATTACAATATATTTTTACAAATTCAACCTAAGCAGTTATGCAATTACTTCACATTGGATAACTAATAAATAGGAGTAGTTGCCAATTGCATTTTCTTATCATGACAATCTATGAGACCATATTTCTTTAAAGTATTTTTTCAAATAGTTATTTCCTTGTCTATGTTACCACCTTTTTCATACATGCCTACCAAATATTTTTGTCAAATAGTTCACTGCCTTGTTGCTATGGATAAAAGCCTAAAACAAGTGCTTTCAAACAAGCTATGGATGCTTGGAAAAAATCTATCAAAAGCATAATAGCAAGCAATAGTATAGACAAGGCAATGAAGTACTTGAAAAAAATTCCTCAAAGAAATGTGGTCTCATGGTGATGGAATTCCATGACAAGAAAATTGCTATGGATTGTCATGGAATTCCATCACCATGAGACCACGTTTCTTTGAGGCATTTTTTCAAACAATTCACTGCCTTGTCCATGCTACCACATTTTTCGTACATGTTTACCAAAGCATTTTATCAAATAGTTCACTATCTTGTTGCTATGGCTAAAAGCCTAAAATAGGTACTTCCAAACAAGCTATGGATGCTTGGAAAAAATCTATCAAAGCATAATAATAAGCAATAACATAGACAAGACAATGAACTGCTCGAAAAAATGCCTCAAAGAAATGTGATCTCAATGTGCTTGTCATGGCATTCCATCACCAAGAGACCACATTTCTTTGAGGAATTTTTTCAAACAATTCACTTCCTTGTCTATGTTATCACATTTTTCATACATTTCTACCAAAGCATTTTATCAATCAATTCACTACCTAGCTGCTATGGCTAAAAGTCTAAAACAATTGCTTTTGAACAAGCTATGGATGCTTGGAAAAAATCTATCAAAGCATAATAGTAAGCAATATCATAGACAAGGTAGTGAACTATTTGAAAAAATGCCTCAAAGAAATGTGGTCTCATGGTGATGGAATGCCATGACAAGAAAATTCCCTAGATTTTCATGGCATTCCATCACCATGAGACCACATTTCTTTGAGACATTTTTTCAAATAGTTTACTACCTTGTATATGATACCACATTTTTCATACATGTCTACCAAAGCATTTTATCAAACAGTTCAATGTCTTGCTACTATGGGTAAGAGCCAACAACAAGTGCTTTTGGATAAGCAATGTATGCTTGGAAAAAATCTATCAAAGGATAATAGTAAGCAGTACAACATAAATAAGGTAGTGAATTAGTTGAAAAAATACTTCAAAGAAATGTGGTCTCATGGTGATGGAATGCCATGACAATCCATAACAATTCACTTTCCATGGAATTCATCATGGCATTCCATCACACCATGAGACCACATTTATTTGAGGATTTTTTTCAAAAGTTCACTGCCTTGTCTATGCTACCACGTTTTTCATACATGTCTAGCAAAGCATTTTATCAAATAGTTTGAACTACCTTGTTTCTATTGCTAAAATCCTAAAATAGGTGATTTCGAACAAGCTATGGATGCTTGGAAAAAATCTATCAAAGCATAATAGTAAGCAATAGCATAGAAGGGGCAATGAGTTGGTTGAAAAAATTGCCTCAAAGAAATGCGGTCTCATGGTGATGGAATTCTATGACAATCCATAACAATTTTCTTGTCTTGGAATTCATCATGCCATTCCATCAGCATGAGACCAAATTTCTTTGAGGCATTTTTTCAAACAATTCATTATTTTGTCTATGGTCTTATGGTTTTTCTTCACACAAAAATCAATATAATAGTAAGCAACAAGCTAGATGGTCTCATGGTTTTTCTTCATGCGAAAATCAGCATATGACATCAAACCATATGTCATAGATATTGAATATCCAGATCCAATGTTTCACTAATAGGCTAAGTTTTGAATCTCAGCAAGGGTGCACTATTTGGTGACAACAACTATAGTTCAGACTCTTAAGGGATTTAGTTGGTTGAACATAGCTCAGAGCGATTCAACGTTTTTGGGTGCAAAAGAGAACCATGCTTAGCATAAATATACCCACTCAAACATGTTGAAACAACTCATTTGGTCACATGATTTGTAGAACGAAAGTTGCATCACTTTGTAACTTTGCACTACTTGCATTTGACAACTTTTTCCCCAAGTGAAAAGTCGCCACCATGGGAAAATGCTTCCAAGATAGCAAAAAATGAGAGAGGTTATTGTAGATGGCCCAACATGATCTGATAGGATTAGATAAAAAGTTTCTAAGCATCATAGTGTTTGAATAACAACACGCTAAAGTTTGCAGCTATTTTGCACTTCTGACTTTTAAGGGATTTAGTCAGTTGAATGTAGCTCAGAGTGATTTAGTGTGTTTGTGTGCAAAATAGGACCATTCCTAGTGTAAAAATACCCACCCAGACACATTAGAATAGTTTTTTTGGTTATAGAAGTTGTAGAATGAAAATTGCACCACTTTGCAACTTTCAACTACTTGCATTTGACAACTTTTTCCCCAAACAAAAATTCACCACCACAGGAAAAGGCCTCCAAGATAGTGAAAACTGAGAGAGGTTATTGTAGAAAGGCCCAACATGATCTCATAGGCTTAGATGAGAATTTTTCAAACATCACGGTGTCCGAGTAACAACATGCTGAAGATTGCATCCATTTTGCACTTCAAACTCTTAAGGGATTCGACCAGTTGAACATGGCTTGGAGCGATTCGGCATGTTTGGGTGTGAAAGAGGACCATGCCTAGAATAAATGTACCCACTAAGATGTGTTGGAATAGTTTTTTTGGTCACATGAGTTATAGAACAAAAGTTGCACCACTTTGCAACTTTCAATTACTTGCATTTGACATTTTTTTCCCCAAGCAAAAAGTTGCCACCATAGGAAAATGCCTCAAAGATAGCAAAAAAAAGAGAGAGGTTATTGAAGAGGGGACCAATGCAATCCCATAGGCTTAGATGAGAAGTTTTAAAGAATCACGGTGTCTGAGTAACAATATGTTGAAGTTTGCAACCATTTTGCACTTCAGACTCTTAAGGGATTCAGCCGGTTGAACATAGCTCAGAGAAATTCAGCGTGTTTGGGTGTGAAAGAGGACCATGCCTAGCATAAAAATATCCACCCAAATGCATTAGAATAGTTCATTTGGTCACACGAGTTGTAAAGTGAAAGTTGTACCACTTTGTAACTTTCAACTACTTACATTTGACACTTTTTCCATCAAGTGAAAACTAGACACTACAAAAAAATAACTCCGAGATAAATTTTTTTTAGATAGGTTATTTAGAGGAGCCCAACATGATCCCATAAGCTCAGATGAGAATTTTCCAAGCATCACAGTGTCTGAGTAACAACATGCTAAAGATTGCATCCATTTTTCATTTCAGACTCTTAAGGGATTTAGCTGGTTGAATGTAGCTCAAAGTGATTCAACATGTTTGGGTGTGAAAGAGGACCATGCATAGCATAAACATACCCACTTGGATGCATAAGAATAGTTATTTGGTTGCATGAGTTGTAGAATGAAAGTTGCACCACTTTGCAACTTTCAACTTCTTGCATTTGATACTTTTTTCATCAAGTGAAAATTGAACACCATAAAAAATGACTCTGAGATAACAAAAATTGAGAAAGGCTATTGTAGAGGGGCCCAACGTGATCCCATAGGCTTAGACGAGAAGTTTCCAAGCATCATAGTGTTTGAGTAACAACATGTTGAATATTTCATCTATTTTGCACTTCAAACTCTTAAGGGATTCGGCCAATTGAACGTAGCTCAGAGTGATTTAGCGTGTTTGGGTGCAAAAGAGGACCATGCCTAGTGTAAACGTACCCACTTGGACCCATTGGAATGGTTCGTTTGGTCACATGAGTTGTAGAATGAAAGTTGCACTACTTTGCAACTTTGCACTACCTGCATTTGACAACTTTTTTCCCAAGTGAAAAGTCAACACCATAGGAAACTGCCTCTAAAATAGAAAAAAATAAGAGAGGTTATTGTAGAGGGGCCCAACATGATCCCATAGGCTTAGACAAAAAGTTTCTAAGCATCACGATGTTCGAGTAACAACATGCTAAAGTTTGTAGCCATTTTGCACTTCAGACTCTTAAGAGATTCAACCGGTTGAATGTAGCTTGGAGTGATTCAACATGTTTGGGTGTGAAAGAGGACCATGCCTAGTGTAAAAGTACCCACCTAGATGCATTAGAATAGTTCGTTTGGTCACACAAGTTGTAGAATGAAAGTTGCACCACTTTGCAACTTTCAACTACTTGCATTTGACAGTTTTTCCATCAAGTGAAAATTGGACACCATGAAAAAATGACTCTAAGATAACAAAATCTAAGAAAAGGTTATTGTAGAGGGGCCCAACGTAATCCCATAGGCTTAGATGAGAAGTTTCTAAGTGTCATGGTATCTGAGTAACAACATGTTGAAGTTTGTAGCCATTTTGCAGTTTAGACTCTTAAGAGATTCAGTTAGTTGAACATAGCTTAGAGCGATTCAACATGTTTGGGTGTGAAAGAGGGGAATTCCTATCATAAAAATACCCACTTGGATGCATTGGAATAGTTTGTTTGGTCACACAAGTTGCAAAACAAAAGTTGCACCAGTTTGCAACTTTCAACTACTTGCATTTGACACTTTTTTCTATTAAGTGAAAACTGGACACCACTAGAAAATGACTTTGAGATAACAAAAACCGAGAGAGGTTATTGTAGAGGGCCCCAACACAATTCTATAGGCTTAGACACAAAGTTTCCAAGCATCATGGTGTTGAGTAACAACATGCTGAAGATTGCATCCATTTTGCACTTTAGACTGTTAAGGGATTCAGTCGGTTGAACGTAGCTCAGAGTGATTCGGCGTGTTTGGGTGCATAAGAGGACCATGCATAGCATAAATGTACGCACTTGGATGTGTTGGAATAGTTCTTTTGGTCACACGAGTTGCAGAATGAAAGTTGCACCACTTTGCAACTTTCAACTACTTGCATTTGACAACTTTTTCCCCAAGCGAAAAGTTGCCACCACAGGAAAATGCCTCCGAGATAGTAAAAAATGAGAGAGGTTATTGTAGAGGGGTACAATGCAATCCTATAGACTAGGATGAGAAGTTTCTAAGCATCATGGTGTCTGAATAACAACATATTGAAGTTTGCAACTATTTTGCACTTTAGACTCTTAAGGGAATTAGCCGATTAAACATAGTTCAGAACGATTTGGCATGTTTGGGTAAAAATGAGGACCATGCTTAGCATAAATGCACCCACCCAAATGTGTTGGAACAGTTTGTTTTGTCACACGATTTGCAGAACGAAAGTTGCACCACTTTGCAACTTTCAACTACTTGTATTTTACACTTTTTCCATCAAGTAAAAACTGGACACCACTAAAAAAATGACTCTGAGATAACAAAAATTGAGAGAGGTTATTGTAGAGGGGCCCAACAAAATCTCATAGGCTCAGAAAGAGAGTTCATAAGAATCACAGTTTTTGAGTAATAGCCCATCAAAGATTGCTACCCTTTTGCACTTCGGACCCTTAAGGGATCGAGCCGGTTGAATGTAGTTCAGAGCAATTTAGTGTGTTTGGGTGCAAAAGAGGACCATGAATAGCGTAAAAGTACCCATCCAGATGTGTTTGAATAGTTTATTTGGTTACACGAATTGCGGAACGAAAGTTGCACCACTTTGCAACTTTACATTGCTTGCAATTGACACTTTTTCCATCAAGTCAAAATTGGACACCACGAAAAAATGACTCTGAGATAACAAAAACTGAGAGAGGTTATTGTATAGGTTCCCTACATGATCTAGATGCGTCAATAGAATGCATGTAATTAACACGGTATTCGGTAATAGGCCATCAAAGATTGCTGCCCTTTTGCAATTTGGACTGTTAAGGGATTACGTTGCATAAATTACAAATGTTTGAGGGCAGCAATAAATTTCAAAATTTGAGTAAAACTCATTACAAGTTTTTATTTGAATAGACTACATATGCTATATTGATATTGATATATAATCATTAGGTGGGGTTGTTTTGTAACTCAAGCCTCTAAAATTGATTGTCCGATTTTGGCAAGGCCTAATTAGGCTTGTTTCCACTAGGCAACTATTGGTTCTACCATCTCCAACCCTCAACTCTACATTACAAATCCATCCACATGTCATATGGGGTTTTCACATACAAATTCCATGAACTAGAATGGGTTCCAATCACCTTTTCTACAAAACCCTACTTCTATGCACCTTTTACACCAAAAACATGAAGTTTCACCACCTAGGGCATCAACAAAATCACACTTACCACCTTCCCCTACTCTTGACACTTCATGGACCAAAATCCCTACCCATCTACACTCATTCCACTGATTATTAGACCATTACATCGGTGGAATGAGTTAACAATTCATTTTTCTCCTTTCAAACCCTCAAAACCAGGCTTTTTAGGATAGTTTTCAGAAAAAACACTCTAACTCTCACAAACCTTTATGAGATCAGATTCAACAAGATTCAAATGCAAGCTAATTCATCCCTACATCAATTCCAATGCACCAATGTTCACTTCAAGGTCTTACCAGGCCATACACAATGCTGGAGCAACAAGTTTTTCTTCTAAACGCAGGAAAATAGTGCTTTGTTATTTCAAATTTTAAATTTTACATTATCAACAACTTGTCCCAATGTTCACATAGGAATTTAAAGAAATTACAAAGCATTTCCAACCATTTCCCACAAAAAACTAACACATGACCATTCGACTTTCCTTTACATAAAAAATGCAAAGTTGCATAGCAAAGTTTTGCAACTTTTTTTTGCAAAATGACAACTTTTCACAACTTATTACCAAGTGACTCAAAAACATGACAAAACATGACAAGTGGTCTTAAAAGACCTTATTACATCAGATTAACACAAAACCAAAAAAATCTTAACACCTAACCTTCTTTTACATCATGAAACCTATGGTGCCTTGCACCACAATGTGAATTGTTTCTACAATGCAAGCTATGGATATGATGATGGTAAGATGGAGATGAGGATATGATTCTACAATGAAGTAGTTGCAACTACAATGCTATGGAGATTGCTATGTTATGATAATGAGAATGCAATGATAATGATAATGCTAATGCTATGATAATGATGATGCAAAGACAAAGGCATGCTTTTGGATAATTGATATGAGATTTAAGCAGCATGTAAGTATGATAGCTATTATGCATGTTAAAAATGGAGGTGATGAGCTTCCTTTTATAGGATAAGGAACTGTACATGCATGTGGCACAAGATCAATGGTTGGAGAATTGGTCTTGTGACATGTACAGTGAGGATTGGATTGGTTGGGATGAGGGAGATAAAATAGGAATATGTTCCTACTACATTGACAAGGTGGAGTGAAAGGTGGGAGAAGAAGCCACTTGTCACAATGCTCACAAAGACCATAAGGAAAAAGGTCTTAGGAGTCTTTCCTTATTATGATGCTGGAGGGAATATAGGAGTTATGAGACAAGTGTATCATACTATCCTTTGACTATGATGACATGGAGAGACCAAGTTTTAAAAATAGGGATGGTGGAGAAGAAATAGGGCATGTGTCGAGAGATAAATATTCAATTAAATATTAAAAATACTTAATTATTGGTGCAACATGGTGAGGTGTCATGTGAAGTATCATGTGAGGTGTAAGGTGACATGGAAGATGATGTGGATCAACATGGTATCTAAGGCTTCAATTACAAGATGACTCATATATATAGACTCTTTCCTAGGGTTGCCATATTGCCAAGAAGCCATGACTGATAAGGTGTAAACATGCAGGGAAAAAATATAAACAAATAGATTTTATGTCTTCAACATGACAGTGAGCAACACTCATGAGGATAGAAAGAAAACAATATAGCTTTAAAGCCCATATACTACACATGAAATATGAGGCATTGAAAACACCAACAGTACCATGACACAAGTGCAACAACACATCCTTTTTTTCAAAAATCAAGTTGTCAAGAATGAACAAGAAGTGTAGGGAATGAATGCATAAAGGATTTGAATGCATGTAAATCACTATGATACCCCATTTCTATGAGGCATACGCTGCCCCTACCTTGTCAACCCTACCGAATTGGTAAGCTAGTGAGCTCACTAGCTTGCTATTTTGGTAGAGTTGACAAGGTAGGGGCAATGTATGCCTGATAGAAATGGGGTGTCATGGTGATTTATATCACTGTGACACCCCATTTCTATGAGGCATACGCTGCCCCTAATGACTGTGACACCCCATTTCTATGAGGCATATGTTGCCCCCCATTTCTATGAAGCATACGCTGCCCCCCATTTCTATGAGGCATACGCTGCCCCTAATCACCGTGACACCCCATTTCTATGAGGCATATGCTGCCCCTACCTTGTCAGCCCTACCAAATTGGAAAGCTAGTGAGTGCCAATTCGGTAGGGTTGACAAAGTAGGGGCAATGTATACCTCATAAAAATGGGATGTCATGATGATGTAAATCTTAGTGACACCCCATTTCTATGAGGCATACGCTGCCCCTACCTTGCCAACCTTACCGAATTAGCAAGCTAGTGAGTGCCAATTTGGTAGGCTTGAAAAGGTAGGGACAACATATGCCTCATAGAAATGGGGTGTCATAATGATGTAAATCACCGTGACACTCCATTTCTATGAGGCATACATTGCCCCTACCTTGTCAACCCTACCGAATTGGAAAGCTAGTGAGTGCCAATTCAATAGGCTTGACAAGGTAGGGGCAGCGTATGCCTCATAGAAATGGGGTGACTTCACAGCCTTTTGATGCAAATAATAATGATGGAAGGAGTTCTAGGGTTTATAGAAGAGCAATAAAATATGCCTTTGTAGAGTATAAGACATTGTTTTAGATTTTGTCATAAATCCACACACTTTTCCTTCAGGACAACTTTAAATGTAAACCATAAACCATTACAACTAACTTTAAATGTACTATACACATTTAATTGAGGAATATATTAAATAATTTACACATTTACATGTATTAATTTCTCATAGTTTTTGTATATCAAAAAATACACTAAGTCAATAACATATATTACAATAGTGATGGAAGAACATATTGAAAATCCTCCCATTTCTCAATATTTGTAGCAATACATGCAGGGAAATAATCCTCCCATTTGTAGCCCACATCATGAAATATATTGTACAAGAAGAAACAAAAGGAGCTGCTGCCCAGTTTCTTTTCTTTAATTCACCTCAGGTGGCCTAGTTATTTGCATTCCAAAATGCTTCAAAACATGTACTTCCCATGCTCCCTTGGAAACACATGGGTAGTAGCCTCTCCATGGTTGTGTATTGTCACTAGAATTCGGTCCACAACAATCCTACAAAAACCTAACAATTTCATATATTGAATCACATAAAAATCATTAAAAGACTAATAAATGAATAATGTCAAACATAAACCTTCTGATGAGATCTATTATCACTTCATGCATGTTGTAAGTAGATCAATTGAAGGTCCTACAATGGTGATGTGGCCCATCTTTCACTACTTTCTCATCTCTCGATGATCATACGTGAAAATTTTAAATATATCACTGACATAATTAACATAAAACATGGAGCATATAAGAATCCAAGAAATATACAAAATGGAAAAGAAAGAGAAGATTGAGAACCAAAAAATTAACCAGCAACCATTGTTTCTCATACCACTGAACACTTGCACTAGTAACTGATGTTGTTCTTTTCTTAAGTTGACAAAATTAAGTATAACCTACAGTTACAAATGAATCGATGACAGTCCTAAATGCATATGACATTGAACACTAATAGAGAATACCAACTTAAAGGTGGTCAATAGATAGTAGCATATAATCATCATTTTGCAAATTAACAATAGTGCAATTTTTCAAACCCTTCTACAATCAAACTTAAATGCTTGAAAGAAAGCAATGATCAATAAAATGAATTTACAAATTCAATGTGCATACTTACAAATCAATCTAGGGAACCATCTAGGTCTACTCTATTTTTTATTGTGTCAAGTATTGCTTCATTGTCATACTCACACACTTTCTTCAAGGTCTTGTTCATAGGTCTACCCTAATATTTGATCAAATGTGTTGGTTATTTTTAACGAACCAAGCAGACCTCAACAAATATCTATGAGTTTTCCAAACTCAATTCTCGAATACTTGCTAGGCGAGTGGCCAAAAAATGAGATAAAGTATGGATTTATTTATCTCCTAAACTTTAGGTTCTGCCAGACCCGAGAGGGTGTTCCAACAATTCCAAATGGATAACTCATTTTAATAATTTACACATACATTGCAAATCAAGGCAAACAAATTCTCATCAACTGCAAATAGGATGAAATCAATCACAAAGGTGTCCATTCTTTGAGTTAATTATGCATCTTAAGCTGATAATGAAAAATAACAACAAATAATAGGTGGGTGAATGACTATTTAACAATTTTAAATGATTTCTCTTAAGTCGAAAGACTAGAACCCCAAGAAAGGTTAAATGGGTTAAATATTAGTGCCATTATCTATGGGTTTGGAGTCTGCGTAAATTGAAACATAAGGCATGTTTAATTCTGAACAATTATGATTTAGTGATATCACATTGCAATTCACAAATCAATGACTAAATACTAAAGACTTCTTACCAAATCCAAAAGACATTGTATACAAAATCATGATCTAATCTAAGCATTTAACTCATTCCATGAACAAAAGCCAAGAACCAGATCATATATCAAAGTATAACATGATGACAATTAATGAAATGATCATTGATCAATATTTTCATTAATAATTATAATACAACACCAAAGGAGAGACTATAAATTTATAAAATCTCCATTATCGTCCAAATTTGCTCAGAAACCATACATTTAACCAAATTTACTGTCTAGACTCAAAACATTAGATAAAGACTCAACATATCTGCTTTGTGCTTCTCTAATTCTCTCAAATGTAGCTCTAGAAATTCAACAAAAGATCCACACAAATGGCCCTGAATTCCCTTTTATAGAATAAGGGAGCAAAAACAAGCCTTAGGCCAAGTGTACACATGTCAATGTCAAATTGGACGGCTAGGAAGTATATTCTAAATTCGGTTTTATTTGCAAATCATCAAAATTGGAGTGAATACACATAAGATAAAAAATATTTACATTTGTAATAAAGAGCAAGTTTGTCCTTGCAAAAAGAAAGCATCCAATTCATCGAGCAAAAAAGACAAAATAATGTGGACCATAGGTGAGTCAGCATCTCAATCAGCACTCCACATCATCAATAACCAATATCTTTCTATGAAACATATATTTTATCTTTGCTATCTCTGAGGCCAGACTTGTATAATACATGACCTAGTATATGTTTCACAAACCAACTCGGCCAACATACAACCTTCCCCATTCTTTGTACTCTTCCTCAGATGGCCAGTCAAAGTCCATAATTCTATCCATGGCTTTCCTGTAAGGGGAGTACTTGGTTATAACTGCATTGGATTCCCTATCGAAATCCTCCAAAAAGCTGATAAGAAATGTCAACCTTTCTAGTGTGTTATTGAAGACATCAATATTAACTTCTTTGCAAATTTCACCAACTTGGGAGTCAATAACCTTGTCCAGTTCCCTTTTCCATGTCTGCAATGGCTTCACTTCATAGTTTGTAACCTCAATATCTAGCAGGGTGTTAAATCAACATGAGTATATTGAGATAATAATTTTATTATCTTTTGCTCAAGTGGAGCTACATATCCCTGAAACTTCTGCTCGCTCAATTCACACACAAAATCATAAACTGGATGCACCACAGGGTAATTATCTTCATGCTAGGAAGCTCCCACTAAAATTAACTTCAATCTCTCAACTCTTGGGACCCATTTGTTCAAGGTTGGTATGGCTAGTATTTTATCCTTTTGAGACAGCCTCATTGCACACACCATCAAAGCATAGTTGTCATGCACACTATTGAGTCTTTCTTGAATCTTCTCATTCAGATGTCTTAAGGCAGTACTGACAACCTTTGATATGTTCTCATACATTTCATCTTGAGCTCTCTCTTGCAACTTATTATATACCTCAATTTCCAACAGTAGTTGATTTCTATCAAATGAATCAAGGCTTAGTCCACTTATTTATCCCCCTCCACTTGATTTTTGTCCTTGAATATATGGTACCATAGCTAGAGCTTGACTATGAGGCCGATGTTGTATATATGTCATTAGAGAGAATGAAGGTGGATGGCTTGAGCTAAGCTGGCCTCGTTCCTTTTGTACTTCTTCCCTTTGTTTATAGAAAGCTAGTTCAGTTTCTAATGTTGCCACCCTCTGTTGGCTAGTGCCATAATCAGTCAAGAGTTCACTATACTTAACTCTAAGATTATCTCTTTCCAAGGGAAGACCCTCAATAGTTGACCGGGTAAACCTAGCAATATTAATAACCATGTCTGGAGCTTCTAACGTGATGGAGCTTGTGAAATTCTTCAAAATTTAAGCTCAATTCCTATGAGTTTGGTTCCTCATTTAAAAGACTTGTCCCCAAGTGAGTAGGATTTTAATCAAAAAATATGCCAACATTCTATTTTCATGTTGAACTGTTCAGTCAGTTGTCAAGCTCTTAAGTGATTTTCTGAGCCTCTCATCACATTCATTAAGCGACCTTGTGTTTCTTAGAAACTGGTCATCTTTTCCTGCCTTGTCAGGGTTTCCTTAAGCTGGGTTATGAAAGTGTTAAGTTCGGTGACTTATGGGTCAAGTCATTTACCCCACAGTCATGTCATCATCGGGTGACCCAGTCTTGCCCATTTAATGCTAATATCATGTCTTGTGCAGCTTGCAAGATCTATTGATTACAGATGAAATCTAAAATGTACCCTATCAGCTCATGGGAGTAAGGTGCACGCTAGTTAAAAATAATTACGTTAGAAAAAGCTAACATGTGTCCCAAGTCTGATGTGGGACCCACTTCCCACTACCGATCCTGTGCCCTGACACTTTCAACGAGCGGTTGAGATCAACTAGGTAGAACAATCTTCACCATTCCCCACTGGCTCGCCGAATGAAGATGAGCAGAGATTAAGCCCAATGAGATTAGTGAAATATCGACAATTGTCCCTCACTCACTCAGAGAGTGGAATCCATGGGAAGTGATGGTGTCATTCGACATAGAGAGAAGCAATTGGTTGAGAGCTCACCAACGAAGCACCGCTGGAATTCAAAAGGAGGTCAAATGTGAGCTGACCGTTTGATCGTCCATAAGGGAAAAAGATCAATGGATTGCATTCAAAATAGCAGGTGACACCAAATGGTCAATTCTGCTATGCATGACAAGCTTGTATTAATGGCTTACACTCCGTAGAGTGATCGAGTTGATCTCAACTCGTGCCAAGAAACAAATGCAGACAATCATGAAGAATAATTAGTTGATTTCCATGCAAATGGGAATCAAATTGTGCTAACACGTCTACCAATGGGATGTCAAAATTATGCATGTGATGAATGTTAAGCGTGAATGCCATTGATTCACCTGATAAATATAGTAGTGGTGGTTGTTATTCGTTTCACTACCATTCAACAGTTCAATGTTTCCTGGTGTGAACAGTAATCGAGAAAAAAGATGGATAAACCAGCCGGAAGGTCTTCTTGCCTAAATGTTGGAGGAATAGATATACCAGAAGCCTCTTGGAGGCATAGAATTGCACCTACCAGGTGCAGTCAAAGACTGTAGTTCAACGATGATACTGCAAAGGGAGCAAAGGACCAAGGTAAAGGATTGACACAGTTATTCACTGGCTCGAGGTGGAAGATAAGATACATACGTGACTCTTATGGGCATCAACACACACCCATCAACTTGATGAGAAACTCCTCTAAAAGTGGCAGTAAGACCGACTCATTTTATGGTCGGTATATGGTCCAGTTGAATGATAGTTTTCCCTCTGATGAGGAGGTGATTTCTGTGCCACCATTGGTAGTCAGGACATCCAGTGGATAGCCTAGAATAATGCCTGGTAATGAGAAGAAAGATGAGGAAGTTGAGGTTGTCTCCCTTCCTCTAGCTATGATGAGGAGTGGCTGTGTCTATCGAGGGTGTGCTGCTGGTACCGGTGGGGTGACAGGTGGTAAATGAATTTGTCGTGTGCAGGGTCTTCTTTTTTCCTATGTTTTGTGAATTTTGCTATAGTGGCTCTTTGGTTCACCTTCATGGCAATGATCTAATGTTTCAACATGGGCCGTGTGCTTGCTTGGCGTCTTGGTCATTCAGTTCGTGGTGCTTGGGTGGCAAGGGAGTTTTGGTGACACTTTGCGCTTTCTTCCTCGGTGGTGGTTATGGCTTTGGCTTGTTTCTATAATTTCAGCATATGGGTTTCAAAATGTATATCAAATTCTACTAAAATTCATGTGAAATGATAATTTTGTATTGTAACTGCATTTAGGTCCGAGGCTTGTTGCTCCCTATTAGTATAAAGGGAATTCAATACTCGAATGCAAGGGGGAATGGAGAGAAAAGAATTATTATTAGCAGAAAAGAAAGAAAAGAAGAGAGCAGATAGAGAATATCAAGCTAGGTTTAGGTCATACATAAGGTGAATATAGTGAAAGGAATAGAAAAGAATGCCCGTGTTAGGCTATTTTGGATGAATATATGAATAATGTCTTAAATTGTTGTACAGATTTGGTCTATGAACATAAATGAAAATTTACTTACAGTGCATTTTCTCTCCTTATGTGGGTTTTGAGTAAATTTGGGATGGAATTGTCAATAGCATTTTCATTCCTCTTTTGTGTCTTAATTCAAATGTATATCTCTATTTGCGCCTTGATTCAAGAAATCAATTAAATGCTTAAATAAGAGGTATTGATTTACAATTATCTGTTGAGGATGTGATAAGAAGTTGTGCATTATAAGTCTTAAGTCTCATAGTACAAAGTTGTTATGAAGATATTCTTTCTTTAAGAATTTGAGTTCATTTCTATATTACAGATAGTATGCATATGACTCTATAGCCCAATTGGAGAAGGCACTGATCTATTTCCTTGAGAGATTTTCCTAATGGGTAAATCACATTATTTTATGGTGGCCAACCTAGAGACAAAACTTGAAGATATCATTTGAAATTTCCAAAATCTTCACACAATTATTATATTCATTTGTCATACGAGTGGGAATTTACTGAAAGGGTAGAAAATTACTTAGGAACTAGCCGATTCCATTGTATGTTTTTCATTTTTACCTTTTAGTTGCAATGGTCTATGCAATGATGTGTCTCACCAAGTGCATCTCGGGTGAACATGAATAGGAATACCCTCCTTGGCCCCACAGATCCTAAAGTGTAGAAGATCTTAGTCTATCACTAGGTCTTGTCAGTTGGCCAGTCATCTTTAGGGGTTTTGAGTATAGGAATTGGCAATTCCTTAGAGATTCCTCTAGGTGCACTAGAAAAGGCACCAACATAACGCTGGAGTAGCAACAACTCTTTTTACAAGCAGTTGTCCACTAATCTCTGATGGCTCAGCCAAGACTAGTTTTCTAGATGCCGAGGATAATGACCATATTGCCATTGCCTCCCAATCCTCACTGAAGGATGAACCTTAGAGTTCCATCTCCAACTCCTCTTCTATTTGTACAAGAGGTATTTCATCTCTTCTAATTGCATCCAAAATAATGGCATCAATAATATTCCAATCTACCAATAGAAACACACCACTTTTTCTCACAAGTTCTCTACCCTGCTGGGCATTAATCTTTTTGAATTCATCTTTCATAATGCTTCTTACATTCGCCTCAATGACACTTTTAGGTGATTCTGGGTGTAGACTCCTTTCAATAGCCACCTTCTCTGCATAATCTAAAATCTTGGATTTCCACCAGAAGTCTTGAAATGCGAAGGTTTCAAAGAATGAATCATCCTCCATGAACTCTTTACTAGCCTCTACCCTCAAGTCATCTATAGTATTCAATCCAAAAATTTCAAGCTTCCCTAGCCTAAGGATGCTCTGTCTTGAACTTGAAGCACTTGCTCTTTCATGAGGAGGCATCCCTATTTGCATTTCCTTAGGGGTAACAAAGATATCATCTTCATTAGTGTCAGAATAATCAACCACTCCTTTTGTTTCAACCCTTTGTTTCTTCTGAGGTGGTTGCTCAAGAGGGGAAGCATTATCAGGAGGTGAATCAATATCAATTATAGGTAACGAGACCTGTGGAGGGGAAGTTGGCATTGCACTCTTGGGAGAGTCTTCCTTTGGTTCTTCAGAGGCAATAGGGGTCACTAAACTTCTTTCCTCACTTAATATTTTCTTCCTCCTAGAATAAATCCTCAACTATTTGGGTGGTTGATATGTAGGTCTTTCTTCTAATGTTACCTTAGCACTCTCCTCAACAACCATTTCCTTTCCTTTATCAAGAACCCCCCTCTGTTTTCTCAAGAAACCAAAAACATTCTCAAAATTATCCATGAAATACATGGACTTATTGAAATCACCTTGTATACTTGACTGAGGGTCATATCAAGGATTATTTTTCTTCTTAGCATCCACCATATTTCTATAGGCTAGGGATTTAGCTTTTCTTTCATCTTGCTCCTCAAAGTTTAAGAGATTCCTTATGATATCCTCAGGGTAATCAAAAGTATGTACAAAGATACCCATTTTCTTATCTTTTTTGAGCTTATTGATGAAGCCTTCAGGGTCATGATTCCTCGGGCTTATAGTCATCAATTCATAAGGCATCAATAGATGTTCTAATTCCTTCACCACTCCTTTTGTCACAATATAATCAACAAATACAGTCCACTCTGGGAATAATGACCCCTTCCTTGTTGACTTAGGTAGATGTGCTTCTTGTGCAGCTCCCAACTGCCTCATGATCTCAAGGAAACCTATTCTCAAAGGAACATCTGCAGGAAAAATATATGGGACTAAACCAATACCATATATTCTGAAAGCTATCTTATCATGATACAAAGTCAAATCTCCCTAGTTATGACTTAAATTTAAATCTGGCCTTAGCTCCTTAGGTCTCAAGAATTGATGGATTTCCTTGGTAATCCTAGGTGGTTCATATACCAAAGCCCTCCTTATCCTAGACACAATCATTTTTGAACATCACAAAGTTGTACCTCTTATCATCTCTATCCATGATATGGGTCCAACACTGAATAGAAAAGTTAACATCATCCCTTTTCCTTTCCAATGTGATCTCCTTCTCAAATAATTTTTTTCCCTTATATAGGAACATATGCATTAAAAATGAGTACCACCAAAAATTTACCCATTGTTTCCCTCCTTGTAATTCAACTAAACCCTCATGGATGTGATCAGCCAAATAGGTTGCATAATCATAAACCATACCATATGATGGATGTTGCATATGTGCAACCATGTAGCAATACTCCTTTTGTAATGTGTTAGGTAGGTCGACACCCACAATTTGGTAAAAGGAGTGTACAATCTTTTTGAAATAACTGGTGAAATAACTCATTGGGAAAGGTTCAAGCTCTCTATCATCAATCTTAACCTTCCTCCTTTGTTTTTGAGTTCCAACCACTGCAGTATGTAGAGTCAACATTTTTGACCTAATGAATACCTTGGTCTTGTGTTACTCTTAGTGGAATGGCCCAATCAGGTAGGAATTAGATGTTAGAAGGGTTTGGGAGAGCAAGGGAGGTCAATTGAGGTTTGGGCATGATTCCCTAGATGTGAAAAGTGTGGTTTTTGAGTGAAATTGGGAGGTTTAAGGGTGTTAGTGATTGAAATATGTTGGGGCAGCAATTTCTAAAGGTGTATTAAGCATATGAAAACTTCTATAAACATTTTTGAGGTGTTGTTTGAGTGAGATAAGCGTGTGAATGCATACTTTCAATAAACCCCCTTATAATATAGGAAAAATGAGGGTTTCATGATTGAGTGACTTAGATGGCATTTGCAAGGATGATAGTTGTGGAATTTGGATGTTTATATCCTGGTGAGAGACTTTCAAAAGGAATCTTGGAGGGGCAGTAGTTTTAAAGAGGAGTTGTTTTGTAAATTTGGGCTAATTGGAGCCCTGTTTAGCGTAATAGTTCAATTTCAGTGGGGTTGTTCCATAACAAACACATTAGGTTTTGAGATATGTTAAAGAGAAGGGTAATGGGTGTCTGAAACACCTTTTGTTTTGTGGGTTTGAGTTGTTTTTGTGAAGATATTGATTCTTACTCAAGATGATTTTATACCTTTTACATGTTATTAAGCTAGAATGAACATTAAGTGACATTGATTTTTATCATGATGATTATATTACTTTCGAATGAACACTGTAACATGAAATGCATTTCATTAAGTTGTATCCAATTTTCATTAATTTTAACTTCTTTTGAAATAAAAATCAATTGCACACTTCATTACATGAGTTTAAAAAACAAAATAATGTCAAATGTAAATTCATTCAACAGAGCTTGAAATCATGGTTATTCTCAAAATGATTGTTTGATAAAAATTTATTGGTAGGCATGTATGAAAAATGTGGTACATTAGAAAAGACAATGAATTGTTTGAAATAAATCCTCAAAGAAATAGATGGATTACCAATTGTAATTCATAAGTTCTATTAAAATGTAATTTCGTTAATCTATAACATATATTATCAATCATAACTTTAAACCATTCTAAGATAATTATACATTCCATTTTGAAAATTCAAAGTAGAAAGACATGCACACAAGGAAAAAATTAGATTAAATATCAATTCTTATATATCAAACTGTAGAATAATTATGTTTGTGCATATACAAATTTGGCATATGCCTACTCCTGGAACAAGTTTTACAAATTGTGGCATATATGCCATCTCAAGATCTATCAAACCCTAAGTACATGTTAATCTATATCATATCCTAATCCCGTGCTGGACCATCAAAATCGAGCCTCCTCAAAGAAGTTAGTTTCTCTGAAGTTTCCTGCACAATAACATTTCAAACCACAAATTAGATTAATTATGTGAATGGTTGACAAGATAGACTAGTAAATAGAAATTTATATACCATAATTTATAAATTACAAATTTAATATCAAAATTAGTATACATGTACTATATTATATCAATAATGCAATTCTTGTTTACCTCGAAGCTTGCTCTCTTTTCTGCAAGACGTTCTACATATGATTGTCCCTTAGGACGATTAGGAGTCCTTGTATAAAGTAATGGTCTCACAGTCGTCATAGTGTTGATTCGAACAAAGGACTATAGCAAATAAAATAAAAATGATGCAAATTAACATATAATTGCTGACAAATAATCATATCTACTAATCACATATCTACTCCTATCTAAACGTAAATGATTTGCAATATAAAATAAATACATACCTATTGTGATGCTATGACACTGGATGGGCTCATAGTGGATGAGTCAACTAAGATGGTTTCCTATATAAAAAATGACAAGAATGTAAATGCACATGCACATATAATTATAATGTCGAGAATAAAAAAAAAAAACCTATTGTGCAACTTCTTGCAATAGGTCAAACCTAGTTAACAAGGTTGTATAAGAACCAGGTTGTTGCATAAAAATACAAGATTACATCAGACTATCAATATATGTAGTACATTTATTTAAACATAATAGATTTCAAAGATTAAAATATAAAATAATAATTTAAATAATTTATCGTATACTGATTCTCTAGCACAAATGAAATGGTAGTATGCGTAGCCTCCTACACTTTTGACATTTGCTCCTTTGTCAACACTTGTTAAAAATTCTAGCATATAAACATACATTAGTACAAATATCTCTCATAAAATATGAAAGAATTTACATAAAACACACACCGAAATTACTTTAAGTATTACCGGTCCTCCTATATTGTCCCTGGTAGTCGATGTCTCTCCTGCAAATGCTCCACTCCATGCTCTATCAACTCCTACATCTGACATATCATGAATCTCATAGTCGAATGTGTCTATGGGGGCCTTAGTGGACTGTTGAAGAGGTCCCAAACATAAATTTTTGCACATCATGCAACGATGAGCCACACAAGTATGCCCTAAAGAGGACGGTGTACCAATGGGAGCTGATGACTGTGTACTAGTGGGAGCTGATGCAACAACTGCACCACCAACATGCTGGGATGCACCATCAAATGGCTATGCAACATGGTGGCTCTGCATGACTAAATGATCACTCAACGAATGTAACACATAAATGCTAAGAGTCCCTGCATCTATAGCAATCTCATGGTAAGGTAGTGGAGTCAAGGAAACAATAGGCAGAGGAGGACGAACTAGGGTGACTCAGCATGCTCTAGGTCTATCCTGTGGCATCCCTCTACCAACACCTTGGAAATACCACATGTCAAAGTAATTGACATGTTTCCCTAGCACAAAATCAACATATAATTTTGGAGAAAATACTGAAAGACATCAAGATTATTGTTGGGTGGTTTATCAAAAACCATCCACCAACATCTCCAAAAATTATCTAATATGCCTTTATGGGTGCACCATTTAATTGAAAATTTTGGTTTCCACACATTAACAGGATGTCCTGTTCTCTGATCGATGAATAACTGAGCTAATTTGGCTTTCTCAATATCAAGTGCCTTCGCCTCATCATATGATAACCCGTTAGCATAAAATTGTCTTTGTTCCTCCGCTACTATGCAAATCTATTATGTTGAGTTTCCAAAGTTTCGACATTTGAAATTATTGTTTCCAAAGTATTTTTCATGTCTCATAGCTCATCAAGAGTCTCATAGATTTGACATACTTTTCTTAATTGATCTAAATTTATATGAATAGACTCGTGTATTGTTGGAATATTTTGATTTGGAAACAATGGTTGTGGTGAAGGAGGAGGGTTTTCATTTTGTGCAGGATCAGGGTTCTCATTTTGTGCGGGGATTGGGTTTTCATCTTCTGCAAGGTTAGGATTTTCATTTTGATCCATTTTAAACCTGTTAATTGATAATTTTTTTCAAAATTAACAATGGTTTTAATGAAATGAAAAATCTATCAAATTTACCCTATTTTTGACTAAAATTAAAAAGAAAAACAATGCAAAATAAATATAAATTGAATAAAAATAGAAAAATCCAAGCATACCTTATAAATTTGATAGATATTGATCAAATTCACCTCTAGCAAATGAATATCTGATATGCAGGCTTAAAAAAAATGCACTAAACCAAATAAAATTAGCTCTCAGGTTTTTTCTAATTTGTTTATAACATAGGAAACAAATATTTGTTTCCTGAATTATAGTTTTTTTACAATATGGTAGGGTTTGGGACTCAACCATTTTAAATTGGTGATGGTTTTTTTGAAATATATAATATATATTATACTATAATATAATATACATTATATTATTTATGATATATATTATATTATATACATTATCTTATAAAATAATATATATTATATATTATAATATAATATAATATATATTATGTTAATTTTAATATAATATATTATATTATTTTTTAATTTTTGCACAAATAGAATCTAGTAGCTGACACGCCTTCTGGGCACTGGCCAAGGGGATGGGGGAGACTAGATCTCGTGACCAACCTCCTGCAATAGGAAAGATTTAGCCAACCGAGCTAGGGATAATATATTATATTATAAATAATATAATATATTATATGTATTATTTTATATATATAATATAATATATATTATATATAATATAATATATATTATATATAATATAATATATATAATATATAATATAATATATATTATATATAATATAATATATATAATATATAATATATATATTATATTATTTATAATATATAATATATATTACATTATAATATATTACGATATAATATATTATAATATAATATTTTATAATAACATTATATTATATATTATATATATTACATTATAATATATAATATAATATATATTGATCAAATTCACCTCTAGCAAATGAATATCTGATATGTAGGCTTAAAAAACACGTACTAAACCAAATAAAATTAGCTCTTAGGTTTTTTCTAATTTGTTTATAACATAGGAAACATATATTTGTTTCTTGAATTATAGTTTTTTTACAATCTAGTAGGGTTTGAGACTCAACCATTTTAAATTGGTGATGGTTTTTTTGAAATATATAATATAATATATAATATAATATATATTATAATATAATATACATTATATTATTTATGATATATATTATATTATATACATTACA
>VDFB02324351.1:0-18002 GCA_007258455.2 Sequoia sempervirens | reverse complement strand
TTTTATAATAACATTATATTATATATTATATATATTACATCATAATATATAATATAATATAATATTATATAATATGAGCTCTTGGGTTTTTTTTTTTTAAATTATAACGCAAAAAACTTGAATTATAATTTTGTTATAATATGGTCGGGTCTGGGACTCAACCATTTTAATTGGTGATAGTTTTTGAAATATAATATAATATATTATAAATAATAATATATATATATTATATTATAATATATATATTTAATGTTGATAATAACATTATATTATATTATATTATATTATAATGCAATATAATATAATATAATATAATATAATATAATATAATATAATATAATATAATATAATATAATATAATATAATATAATATAATATAATATAATATTATATTACTATAATATAACATTATATTATAATATAATATAATATATTATAATATAATATAGTAAATATATTATAATATAATATAAATTATATTATAATATAATATAGTATTATATTATATAATATGAGCTCTTAGATTTTTTTTTAAGATATCATTTCTTGAATTATATTTTTTTGGAATATGGTCCGTCGAGACTAATGGTTTTGAAATATATAATATAATATATATTAATATAATATACATTATATTATGTATAATATAATATATTATAATATAATATATATTATAATATAATATATAATATAATATAATATAATATAATATAATATATATTATAATATAATATAATATATATTATAATATAAATAATATATATTATAATATAAATAATATATATTATAATATAATATATATTATATATATTATTATATATATTATATTATTTATAATAACCATATTATAATGCAATATTTTATAATATATATATCCATCTAAGGCACCAACCCCACCAGAGCTTCTCTCACCTAAGGCCTGCCTTCGACAACCGACCATATTAGCCTTAGGCTACCAAAGGCAGGCCTTACCCACCAACCATACTCGCCTGGGAACCTTATAGTCCCACCCAACCCTGGCAACCCCTTTTGTCCCCCCACTTGCCCCTTGGCCTCCCACCCACCTATCGAAACCGACCCAACTTCATCTCGCGGGGGGGTTGGGAGGCTATAGAGTTGCTCCGCCACCACCCATATTTTCCTTAGGGTCAGATCTCAGAATTGAGCCCTCTAATAACATCATTATCTTGTAGTCGAACTACACTATAGATAGTAGGGCCCACCCACCCATTCAAACTGACCCAACTTTATTTTTCCCCTTTCAAATATAGGCGACCCAGATCAATAATAGTGTAGGAAGGGGCTTGATCGATTATACTAGGTTTCCGAAAGCCTTTATTTGAGCCCCTACTATCTATTGTATTTGGTTACACAATCTCTTTTGGAAACAACAAAACTATTATGGTTGCTTTCATTCGCCACCCACCTATGAATCATAGATCATCAGTATAGATCCACTAGATTTAATAAGTCAGGGATAGGGGTGGAACAATAGCTATGAAGTTATCCCAACGCAGAGCGAGAGGCCCCTTAAAATAGTAGGGCCCTTAGAATAGTAGGGGCGCTTCAAACAATCAATGGCTCTCAACTAAAGATAGAAGGCGACTTTGGAAAGGTAGGAGATGAGATTGGTTACCACAGGGATAGGAGGAAGGGCCTCCCACCCAATCCCTCGATCCAAAATACTCCTATTGATAGGGATGGCAAATACATCTCCTCCCCACCTCGGAGCCCAACAAATATATATTGCCTCAAGCACACCCACCCTGATCAATAATGCTCGAGATCAAGGGTTACCCAGGAAATGGAAAGGCTTTGTATGACTTGAATCACTTTAATCAATCAATTGCTTGGATGGTTAGGGGTTCAAATATGGATGGGATGGCAGGAAAAAGAGAAAAAGGATTGGCTATAGAGGATAGTAGATCAACATAAAAGGATACTTTGGCATAAATAAAGGGTCGGGTTGACTAAGTCGACTATCTCTGCTATCCATGCTTCAACCCACTCACCACTTTATTTGGACACAAGGTGAGAAATTTATATTTCCCTATATGCTAGTAGGTTAATTAATTACCAACCCCACCTAAGGCCAATATGGTCGGCGCGGAAGGCATGCCTTGGGTGGGTGGCAATAGGGAGGGGCAACCCCTAATGTCCTCCCACCCGGAACCACCAAGCTCTTCCACATGAACACCCACCCCAACAATAATCACCCTCCCACCCATCCCAAAAGGGGCCTCCTACCCACCCACCCCCTCATTTGATTCTTCCTTCACAAATAGGAGTCCAATTCTAGCGAGAGATTGCATGCTCAACCTTGGATCCAAACTTCAAAATGCTCGACAACTATCTCCTCCAAGGGGGTGGGAGGCTATAGAGTTGGAATCTACCCTCCTTAGGATTAATTCCACTTGCTAACCCCAACGACCATATTTTCCTTAGGAAAGATGCAACTGGAATTCATTAAAGCAATTACATCATTCACATAACAGAAAGCAACAACTATTACAACTCAAATGCAACAAATGCGCATGAAAAAACCCAGATAATCTTTGAATATTGAATTCAAAAGAGCATTAAATTTTAGCCATGGGGATAGTCATCAGATAAAATATAAATATGAAGCTCAATTCAAAACACAAACACCTCAGATTAATGACTAATGGTCATAATTCACCCTAACTTTTGAGTGATGAGCTTAAGAAATATAAATATTATGATATATGTTTTTCATATCCGTTTTGTGTATTAGTGGGTTATACACTTGGATGAGCAACAATATATATTAATATTAATATTAATATAGTATTAGTATATAACATATATTAATATATAATAATTAATATTAATATATATAATATTATATATATTAAAACATATAATATATAATATAATATATATATTATAAATAATATATATAATATAATATTTTATAATAACATTATATTATATATATTATATTATAATATATATATTATATTATATTATAATACATATATTATATTATAATACATATATTATAATATAATATAATATAATATAATATAATATAATATAATATAATATAATATTATATAATATGATGTAACACCCCTCCATTCATATCATAGCCACAACCTATTTAAGTCTAAACTTATGCTACTCTACTAATTAAAATATGTGAATGCCATTAAGATGATAATGATCAAGTTATGTGTAATTAAAATATTGATAAATGTTTTTTTTTAATTCGTGATAATCAATGTTTGGTAATTCTTTAATTTTGACTTGGTTAACAATTTGATATACGTGGTTACTGAAATAACATGCAAAAGTTAACAATTTTTTATTCTCATTGAATCGATTAGTGTAAAATTTAACAAGTTATCTTTCAATTTGATATTAAATAAGTTATTAACTCAATATCCTTTGGTCATGAATAGTTCATTGTTACTATATGATTTTATACTTGTTTATGTGACATTTATTAGGAAATGACTTGTTATCTCTTTATAAGTAATTCACAAAAATACTGAATAAATTTCCAAGATATTACCATTTTGATAATACTTTTATTAGATTAAATAAACTGGAAAAATGAGGTTTGTGAAGTTAGCAAGTAGCTGATAACCAACATGAATATTAAATTATATGTATCATTATAATTCCAAAATGATTTTGACTTAGGTGAGGAATATAATAGCTATTTTCCTTATTAAATATTACTTATATCCCTGTGCGGGTTGGTAGTTCATGATCCCAGAATGGACACCATGACGATCTAATGATAATCCTACATTTTCTTGCAAATGTTTATAATTATGATCACTCAGCTATAATGGATAATGATACTTGAGGCCAAGCCATGGCATTAGAGATTAGCTCGCTTTGCGTATGAATTTTTGAGGTTTTCATTTAGGTTGAAGTGTATTTTTTTATGGAGCATGTAGAGGAGTTGATATTAGAACATGTAAACAAAAAAACAAATAAAAAATTACAAATGATGCATTCTTGCCCTTTATATTTTAATTTATAGTCAATGTGGGACATTTGAAGTTAATGTAGCATAGGGGGAAATGATGCAGTTGGTAGAAAATAAATAAGGGAACAAAGATAATAAACTAGGAGGGATGGGAGGCCTGCAACGACGTGGACAAAGATATGTGAATTCATAAATGGTTGTAGAAGAGTAATTGTGGGGAGGCGTATTATGCAAGGAAAAAATTTCCTATGGGTATCTTCGGTATGGTAAAGGGAGTATCATACCATCCTTAATTTATTGGGTTACCAAATCCTCCCCTATTGATAGTCTAGCTCATTGCTCTAGTCACGTATATCGAATTTGTTTAAGCGTAGTATCTCCCTGAATGAAGTTAGTCAATATTACCATATAGGTAAGTGCATGTCAAGAGCATTAAAGGGAGGAATTAAGATGATATGGAGTTGCCAACAACAACACAAAAAAAGGAGGCTAAAGAATTTAAGAGGCTGTACGTAGTAGAAAGGGAAGAAATGAAGGTTGAAGGTGGGGAGATATTTTCATTTTTCTCTGGCCAGTTTGTCAGGGGATGTTTAAGGGGAGCTAAGAATTATCATGACTAGTGCATAAGAAAAAAAAGAAGAAGAGCATAGTCATAGGAGAGTCATGTAATCAAGGAGAAGGTTTACGGGTAGCTAGGGCTACAACTGTGAATAGCTGGGGAATCTTTGTGTGGACAATGTGCTAAAAGTAGTAGAGTTGCCATCGTCTTCTTTGGGGGACAAGTATCAGTACATGTTGCAGCTCGCTGCTTCCAATCCAGAAAAGAGCTATTACAAGGAGGATGACTGATGTTTTGGAAGTTTTCAAGGAACCTAGAAATGGTGTCAAGCAAAAAAATAAAAAGATTTAGGGATTTTAATCTGATGGATTGAAGCAACAACTTTAGCGGGGGAGAAATGATTCTACTGACAGAGGAAATGGATGTGAAGAACAAACATATGTTTGCAGTCCAGGGTGAATCTATTTAAAAGAAATAAGGATATTCTTGGCAAAATTAATCTTGAACAATCCTTGTGTAATCTTAAGTTCACAGGTGCATATTTTTTCCTAGAATGATATTGTTGCAAAAAGTTAACAAGATTCTATTGTAGTTCTAATTACGTGATGACATTATCTCTTTGATTTATCTCAGCTTTTCCTTATATCTCAAGAGTTACATTAAGTCATACAATATTACTATCTTGTCTTTTGCAATTGTTAATTATGACTCAAACCAATTTCTGCGAATTAGTTCACGTGTCTATATTGTGCTAATTTTGTCATGTAATTGGGTTATAAGTAAGTAGACTATTTGGGAATAATATGGAGCCTTCTACTAGTGTATATAAATTTCTACGTATAAGTTTATAACAACATTTTGATTGTATTCCTATTTTAGTTGTGGTACACAATTGACCATTAATGCCTAATTAGTCACTTACTGGTCTTTTCCTTGTTGTAAACCATCTATGTGTTCTCTTATGACTGACAAGAGTACATTTAAATTGCTGCTTTCACTTTGTTCTTGGTTATGTTGGGACATTCTTTTTATAAAAAGTAAAATGGACAAAGCAATAAGAAATTTAAAGAAAAATGTAGAAAAATTGATTATCCATCTAAGACATGCTAAAACATGGACCCTTGAGGTAGATTAAAAAAAGAGAGCATTGCTTATGAAGGAGGCTCCTAAACCTGCACTAGCTATGCCCAGTCGACCAGTCAACCAACTATCGGCAACCCTCCCACTCCATGATGCCACATTTAATTATAGCATAGCTATTTCAATACTTCTGCATTTTGCAGGTAGAGCATTTGGTAGGTGCAGTCCATTTTCTTCTTGACATGAAGAGTAGGTGTAAGTTTTAAGATATGTCAAATAAGACTAGAAAAAACCTATAATTGTGTCTATGTAAGTAGCTATAACCATTAATGGAAATGAATAATTTTTCTGTAGCGGCTCAACTGAATGTGATAGCAGGCATGAATAGGCTGAAAAATGAGTTACTACATTTTCATCCCAGCTGTATAAGCGGGTAGGTCTCCCCAAGCCCATCTCCGTATATGTTAAATCACTAGACAATGAGTTACACTATGGAATGAGCATTATTGTGTTGTACTTGCTGTGTTATTAATTCTTAATGAGGATAGGGTATCTTCAAGTAAATAGTTCAGCTGAAAAAAAATAAAAAATCATGTTTAGTTATTAAGTAAATATTGTTCTTGTTAATTGCATGGATTAAATGAGAAGTATTGTTATAGTTTTTATTTTTATTTTGAGATTAATAATAATGTTATGATTATGTTAGACAGTGTTGAAGATTAATTAGCATTAAAATGACAATATTAATTTGGACTTGAGTTTGTTTTCCTTTAAAAGAAGAATTTTAAACAAATATTATATTATATTACTCTACCCGAGTTCTAAATGTCTATCCCATCTCCACAACTTGCATGTTACCACAATTCTATAGGTTTTTGTTTGTTAATTAGGAATGCAAGGTTTTGAGAAGGTTTGAAATTTAATGGTATTATTTCTTCTACAGCTGTGACTAATTT
Source organism: Sequoia sempervirens (assembly GCA_007258455.2). NCBI lineage: Eukaryota > Viridiplantae > Streptophyta > Pinopsida > Cupressales > Cupressaceae > Sequoia > Sequoia sempervirens. Next base: position 11,443 of record VDFB02324351.1, on the reverse strand, counting down.
TTTTTTTATTTTCTACAATTTTCTTTGATGAAAATAGTCATTATTTCTTCTATAGTTGTGATTGATTTTCTTTATTTTCTGCTCATTCTCCATATAGTATTAGAGCTGTTGTTGTAAGTTTTATTCTTCAGTTGCATGTATGCACCTCTATTCTCACACATGATAAGCAAAATAGTGTGAAATTTATGAAAGATGAAGTGATTGAAATACACTTTTTGGCCAAACTTGACATTGAAATCAACATTTTCAGAGAAAACTTCACTTTCTAACACTTATAGTAGGTAAACTATTAGGAATTTGAAAATCATGTACACTAGTGATTTGTGAGATTTTGTTTGTAGATTTTAAATGTATTTTTTTTCTTAAATATTGAAATTAAATTGTAATTTTTTTGTGTCTCCTTTGATAACTAGTTTTTAATAGTAAACAACATTTTAAAAAAGTGGTGTGTACTTCGGCTCACATAACTTTTTTCCTTCAAAGGATAAAATTCTAATTCTTTTGAATTTAGGTTGGTAACACAAGTATCTAGTGCTTTAATTTCAAATGTTTCATAGCATTTTGTTGAATATTTTTCTTTTAATTAAGTTTTGAAGTCAAAACATTTATAATTTAGACATAGGTACACTTTGGCTTGCATAACTTTTTTGGTACGTATTGAAATTCAATTTTTCTTTTTTTGTTAGAACAAGGACATCAATACCTATGTACGGTAAAACTAAAAACTAAAATATAAAATAAAAACAAAATATATTAAATTTATAGTTGTTGGAAAGCACGTTTTGATCACTACAATCATCCAACTTGGTTTATCAAGTTGGCTCCATTTGCACCTCCTTCCCAAGCTTCGGTAGTAAATACTGCATAAATTTTGAAATGGTGGAGGTGAAAAGGGGTTCATTAGAGCCCCCTTCTAATGAAGGGGTTCATTTATTTAACTTCATTGAAGGAAGGGTTCATTTGACCCCCCTTATATGTGCAAAGGGGTTCATTAGAAGGGAGGGGGGTTCATTAGAAGGGGGGTGGTTCATTTGAACCCCCTTCATTAGAACTTGGGTAAACCATTTTAAATTTTTTGATAAACATTTCTATTTTTTTCCTCATTCAAAAAATTGTAACCCACTATTGTGGGTTTACCCATCCTTTATTTGATTTAGATCTGTAAGCATCCCACGATCTATATAAGTAAGACATTGGTAAAGTAATATTTAGAGGGAATCACAGCCTATAGCTTTTAAAAAAAGTTATTTTGATAAGTTTTATGTTTCATACAGGTTTAGGATTGGTGATAATTGTGTCCATACAAAGAAGAATTTGGATTAAAATTGCATGACTAAATTAATTAGTATGGGTATATGACTTTAATGTTTATTTATTAGATTTATTATATGATTTAAAAGTACAAATTAATTAGCTTATAATTAATTAATTAATTAATGATAGCAAACTGATTTGGAGAGTATTTCTCTTATTAGTAGAAAGAGTATGACCTTATTTTATTCTATTATTTACTTGTAAAGAGAAGTATTTATTTATTTTGATTAATCAATAAAATTTTAAATATCAAATTAGTATTTAATTATTATCCTTTACATATTAATTCCTTGATAATGAACAATAACAATTTTTAAATCCATAGTTCAAATAGTTATTAATTGACTAAACATGGATTATGTTGGTTGTGAAATTTCAATTATAGGAATAAATTTGACATTCAATTACATCCAAGTTTTTTTATTGAAATGATTTGAGATTTTTCTCGCATTCATGTTCAACAAATTAACTTATTATATTGTGACATTATTCCTTATCTAATTTTGAAATATGTCCTATTGAGATCAGCATATTATAAGAATCTAGAAAATTTAGTTGTAGAAAAAAACTGCTCTTCATTGATTAGGTTTCATGAAAACACATTTCTGGGTTTTATTCTACATTATCTCCCCTTTTCGGAACATATTGAAGTTTTAATTTTGACTAAGAGACATAAAAGTTATGATTATTTTAACACTGATCTTTTGGTTGGAGTCTGCAGATTTAAAATTAAGGACGGATTTATATGATCTAATTACTCTTCTTACTTTGTTTTATTTTATTATTACAAAACATAGGTTCGAGGAGTATCCATAGATTACTATTTCCAATTTATCATAGTCCACTATAGAATGTGTTGAATTGTTATTCCGGTACCATGCATGCACAAAGTAAAGCTAAATTGTGGAAAATCAACCTAACCGTGCATGAGGTTTGTATGCATCATCTTGTTGTTTTAGAAGAATTTTTTTTGGAAAATCCTATATGTGTGGGTCTAGTCATGATCATTGACCATGAATTATTATTACCTATTATTTTCAATGCGGTGAAGTGTTAGTGTTTTGTGAGTGAAGTTTTTCTTAAACCATCTTTTTAACCTAGCATTTATATTCCTTATTATCTAGCCATGTGGGAGATGGTTGAATTCGAAATGTTGAACTATGGTTCCTATGTGAATTATATACGTAGGCAAGGCCATCATAGATGGGCCCCTGAGGAATTAGGTCTGGCCCTTAGGGTGTGTGCTTTTTTTTGTTACTTTGAGTTGATATCGATTTAGTGTATTTGCTTAGCTGATGACTTGATTGTTCCTTCAGTTTATGAATGTGTTGGTTGAATTATTTAAGTTCATCTTGATGATTTAATCCCCATGTGCCCATTTGAAAACCCTCTTAGGATTGTGTAAGCAATTTATTTGTCCAACTAAATATATTAATCTTTAACTGGTTAAATGTTGTATGCTTCCTTGTAGTGCCTTCTGGGTAGCAGCCTTTTGTGAGTTTTGCAAGCATTTTTGAACGAAATTTGATAGTTGTGTTTTGTCCTTAACTATATTTTTGAGTGTTAAATTTAAGGCATTACATATGAGCTCTCAATTTTTTTTTTAAGATAATTGGTTTCTTGAATTATAGTTTTTTTTTTAATATATTATATATATTATATTATATTATATTATAATATATATATATATATAATATTATAATACATATATTATATTATAATATAATATAATATTACTATATAATATAACATAATATTATATTATATTTAATATTATAATAAAATATAATATTATAATATATAAAATTAAATAATTCGTTCGGGCCAGACCTGATAGAATCATAAAATCTTATTTAAATTAAATGGACATCCATTTAGTATTGGATATCCGTTTATAAATGGATATCCGTTTTTGGTCTTAACAAACCAAAACAAATATTGTACTTGGGCCTGCAAAAAGTCAAAGGTGTGAATTTTGCATTTTTGGGCGTGTTAAAAATTTCTTTTTTCCACATTGCCACTTTGTGGACCCCCATGATCTTGCATAGACCCCAATCATCCTTATAAGAATTATTTTCTTTAAGTGTAATATAAAGAGAATTAATTTTAAAATCAAAAGCTTTTGTAAACTTATTATCTTCCTTTCCATATCTTTAATCCTCTTATAGCATTCATTTTCTCTCTAACCCAAGTTACCACAATTATTACATTTCTATTTTATTGTATTATAATCCATAGACGAATTGTATCTAGTTTCATAATTTCAATTTTTCTCTTGGATGAATTTCTTGTATCTTTTTATAATTTTGTTTCCCTTTCATTACAAAGGCTTGATCAAAATGACTCCCTTTCTTTTATTTGACATTTTTCTTCTTGCACTATCCTAGCACACAACTCTTCATATTTTATATTTTTTAATTTAACAACAGTATGCATCCCTCTTATAAGTGGTTAATAGGATCATAGAAGACTTTGTAAAATTATTTGTACAAAATATTTACCATCTATATCCTTTCCAAGAGAAGCAAGTTCATTTTTCTTTTCCTTTAATTTTCTTAGATGAGGGACTAGCTCTTGTGAATTTGATAATATTGTACAATTCTATGGTGAGAGTTATGATCCATACATCACCTGAATTTCATATACACTTTTCAAAATACCCCATACTTTGACTCCACTTCTCTCATTGCAAACTTATGGAAAAACTTCTTCAAAAAGTATAAGCTTGATCAATGCTGTTGCTTTTTTATCTCTTTTATCCCAATATTCTTGATCTTTTCTAGTGTTTGCTGCTCTCTTCTCACTACCATTAACAATTTCATAGCAATTTTGAAGCATTAGAAAAATATCCATACGAGACATGCAACCATAATAATTTTTTCCATTTAAGTTAATTGCAGGTAAAGGAATACCAATGGAATCGATTATGCTAAATTCCCTCCTTTTGATATGGGTGTTAAATTAAGAATGGAAATATCTCACCAATTTTTTCTCGATTATGCTAAATTCCCTCCTTTTGATATGGGTGTTAAATTAAGAATGAAAATATCTCACCAATTTTTTATAATTTGATTCTTTTCTTTGCTACAATATTGCTTACTTCCTTTTCCACAAAAATCATCCTACTCAAAATCAAATCACAACTTGCATAGTTCACAATCAACAATACAATCCCCACATATGATTTAAAAGGGCTCTAATACCATATTGAATGAATAAAATATTTGAAATAGAATAAGTGAGAATGCAACAAAAAAAACACTTGAATATATTATATATTATCAACTATCTAATTACATAACAACCTTCTTATTTCTTGTTGATACACAATGGTAGAGTTGTTGCTATATTTATAGATTCATACAAATCTCTAAAAGATCCTAGAATGGCTAATAGAAGCCTCCATAAAAGAAAACTCTAGAAAAAATGAATGTTTCCATATGCTAGAATATTCCATAAGGTTGAATATTTTGGATAAATCTTATCTTTAGTACTGAGACTTTTTATATACATTTCTTAAATAAATATTATCTCCAACAAATACAATACATTTTGAAAGCTAATGATATTTTAATAAATATTCACTAAAGGAGCTCACATGTGAGGCGTAGATTCAATAGAGTTCACAAGGGATTCAAGAGAGGATATTCCTAGACTCATTTCCCCCCTTGCAATTAATACTTTTTTTTTATTGGATGTGAGATGAATTGTTTAAACTGAGTTGTTAGTTGACATAGGCCCACAAAGAAAACCCTATTGGCTAGTTAGAATGCTTAGCAACTTCGAAATAATACCTATAACCATTTTTTTATTAGATGAACACAATTTATATTTCTGATTCCAATGGACAACTATTAGGAGAAAATGATTATGATAGACAAAATATTTTCCAATGTGACAATTTTCTAGAATTGAAATGTGAATGAGAATAAGCACACACAAGAAGCCAATATAAATAGTAAACTATCAATTGCATTGAACCAAACAAAGGCACTAAAGCATTTAAATGAAGAAAAACTAAAAGTTCAAAAATTTAGATATTCTTCTTGATCAAGAAGAAGATCAAAACAAAAAGGATACCAACAAGAGTTGGGGGCCTATTCTTAATGGTCACAACCTTTTGAATGGTTGAGGCAACCTCCTTGACCATGACCCTCCTAGAATAACTTTAATTACATAATAATGTGATGGTTTTTTTAATCAATTAACTTTTGTATTATCTTTTGAAGGTCTCATTCCATTCCAACAATCTTTTATATAAACTAGTATATCATAATTTTATATATTTTAATATATAAAATGCACTTTTCGTTATTAAACAATTTTAAACACCATGATGAAAGGAAGCCAACAAAAAATAAAATAAAAGACATTTACGCGCTAAAACCAATAATCCAGTCCTAATCTAAGCAGATCTGAGGGAAGTGGCAGCAATATGGTGCGTATAAGCAATAGCGGTGGGTCCCATGTCGTTTACACCATTAAGCCTTTTAATCTTCTCGCCATCACCATTAATCCCGTTATCAGCTACTGCAAGTCTGGGAGGCTGCTAGTAGCCTTAGGTCGTTATCAGATACCACTTTCTGTGACGCGTTTGTTTTGAAATATCTTCACCTAACAGCTCTTTCCCGCGTTGAAAGAATGGTAGATATGGAGTCATGGTCGGCAAGAGAGAAAGATATATAGGTATCATAGATTTATGAGTATTGTATACATTTCTGCTCAGACAGAGTTATTACAGCTCTGCAAAAAGTAAGAAGACGAAGAGGAATAGTTAACAGAATTGTGGTTAAGATGGCTGGTCAAGGACCTGGTGGAGGTGGAGGAGGAAGAGGAGGTGGTGGCGGAGGATTTGGTGGTGGTGGAGGGCCTGGTTTTGGAGGAGGTGGCGGTGGAGGACCTGGACAGGGAGGATTTGGCGGTGGTGGAGGGCCTGGCTTTGGTGGAGGTGGCCAGGGTTTTGGTGGTGGTGGAGGTTTTGGTCAACAAGGTGGTGGTGGAGGTGGTCCTGGTTTTGGTGGTGGTGGAGGTTATGGTCAACAAGGAGGTGGTGGAGGTGGCCCTGGTTTTGGTGGTGGTGGAGGCTATGGTCAACAAGGTGGTGGAGGTGGTTTTGGTCAACAAGGTGGTGGAGGTTATGGTCAGCAAGGTGGTGGAGGTGGATATGGAGGTTACAGTGGTGGCGGAGGTGGTCAAGGAGGAGGTGGTTTTGGTGGCCAAGGAGGAGGTGGTCAGGGAGGAGGTGGTTTTGGTGGCCAAGGAGGAGGTGGTCAAGGAGGAGGGGGCCAAGGAGGAGGTGGGTTTGGTAGACATGGTGGTTTTGGTATTTTTGGTGGTTTTGGTAGACATGGCGGTGGTGGTGGCGGTCAGGGAGGAGGTGGCGGAGGTGGTCAAGGAGGTGGTGGGGGTGGTCGAGGAGGTGGTGGGGGTGGAGGTGGCCGAGGAGGTGGTGGTGGAGGTGGCCGGGGAGGACATTAAAAGCTTTTAGATAGATGGTAATTTAAGAGAAAATATTTGTATGTCTGTAATATGTGATTTTTTTATCCGGTCAGGATAATTTTAGAGTATAGATGTTCCTTTTTCTTTGTTATAAGAGAAATTAAGGACTTATTTGTATATATTAAAGAATTTTAGCAAGGCTGATTTATTATGAACCAGAAAAATATGTACGTTTCATATTAATTTTATCTTTGTTTATTTAAAATGGAATTTCGTCGATAGGTTAGAATAGAGCAGGCTAATTTGGATGACTGCCATTTATCATCTTTTAAACTATTTCAAGATTCAAAAACAGAAAATGATAAAACTAAACCCATTAGGCTTGATTTCAGTTTCTTCAATTTTGCTTACTAAATTCATTAAGCATAAATTGATGGATAATTTTTAAAGTGAACTATTAAGATTAAATGATTTTTAATAAAGTTTCTTCATTCTTATTTAATAAATTTACGCTTTTTCTTATTGAGAACCAAATTTTATATAAAATTCATTGAATTTCTTTTTATTATGATTTGCAGTAATATAAAAAGAATTAGATGTATTATTTTGTTATTTATTTCATATAGATTATTATGTTTTTTTTAATAATATATATGTTTTTAATCATATTTAATATTTATTTTCTAATGTACATTTAAATTTTCTATCATATCAAGTTATGAAACTTTGTAAAATTTTAAATTTTAAGTTAATATCTTCCTTACAAGGTTTCTTGAGAGTTGAATATTGAAAATGTTAGGAATAAAAATAAATAAATTGTTTTAAAACCAATAAGATATTGAAAAATATTGTATACACATTATGTTTGGCATTCATAGGTGTAATATATAATTTTTTAAAATAAATATACAAGGTGGTCTATTTAGAATAGAGATATGAACTCCTCAAGCAAAAAGAAAGAGCACTAATATGTAGACGTGTTAAAAGAAACTAAAGAGAAGATACATTTTTAACACATAGACTCTCAAGAACAAATTAAATTAGTATAATTTGTAAAATCACACAACTATTTTTTAGATAAAATAGTTGGGAGATTTTATTATTGGGCTTGATTGAAAGAATTAAAACTAAGTACAAAAATAACTAATAATCCAATAACATTCACAACTAGTAAAATGCCTAGTCACCTTGGGGGCTACAAAAAAGACTACCCAACAAAATACAAGAATTGGACCATCTTTGTCTGTGTGGTGAAAAGTTGCAAAATGGCTTTTTGAATTGAAGTCTCAAAGTAAACATGAAGGTGTGGCCTTGGGGGCATTCGTTCGAGGAGTACCTTTCTCATGACTGCTTGAATGTGGTTTTTAATTTGGGTTCCCCTAGGGTTGAGGAAGTCATTCGCACAGTACTTGGTGTAGAGGTGATGAACCCACGTGCAAGAAGAATTATCTTCCCATCTCAAGTGCTCTCTTTTTTTCTTTCAAACATCAAGGATTTACTGCAATCTCTATGAGAATTAATGTTAATTGCAGAGCAATTTGCCAAACCCATTTTTTACAAAATAATATCCTGCTAGTTGCGGCCCAAGGTTACAATATTTTCAATGGGGATGGGGATGTAGGAGGTTTGTTTCCTAGAGATTTTATTAGGAATCATCATGGTATTGAAGAAATTTACGATTCTAGCAAACTGGCTCTGCAATATAAAAGTGATAGTAGATTGTTGAATTCCCTAAGGAAGAATTATCAAAAAATTTGTGTGAATATGGATATGGAAATTAAGGATAAGTATTATGTTGCTTCCTTCCTTAAAGTGAATTCCCCTCATTCTCCTTGAAATGGCTCTCTTCCTAGGTTGAGAGGTCAAGGGACATCCTTTGGTCCAAATGCAGACTGAGCAGAGTCTGGGGTTGTTCGTAATGGTGCAGAAAATGTCAACATGATAGGGAATGGCCAGGTTGCTCACCCTTGTTTGGCTTGGGGGATTCAAATTAAAATTGAACCAACTATAGGATATGGTTCATTGGCATGTGGTTTGCAAGCTTAGGAGGACATTGAGGCTCATGACAAGAACTCAATCCAAGTGGAACATATGGAGGAGTAGCTAGCATTTTGGTTGACAATAAGCAGTTTTGGGAGTTTTGCCGCAAGTCTAGTTTGGGGGTCTTTGATAAGATGTAAAGGCGAAGGTATCCAAAAATATCCACAAGCCCTTCAATTTGGAAAATATTGTCAAATCCATGTTTCATTTTGTATTCCCATCCACATTGTAAACAAAAGAATGATCTCATGGGCATATTGGGAACTAATAGTGAATTTTTCTTCTGTTATTCCATTTGATATAATCTCTATGTACAAAATTTATTTTAATATATATAAATATATATAGGCCATAGGCCTTTTACCAAAAAAAAGGAATAGATACCATCTACAAGATTTTTTTTTGGAAATATGAACTAGAACCATAGGAGAAAAACTAACGCACGGGGTAGAGTACCTAAGGACTCTAGAAAACTCGACTACATGACACTATAAAATAAAAAATAAAAACAAAAAAAAATGCTAAGTTAAGAGTTAAATAAACACCTTAACATCCTATCCTTGATTTAGAAAAATCATTTTAATCCACCGTATCCTCCACTATATGGTTTCTTGTTCTAGAAGATGTGTCAAATGTTAAAATTTGGATGTTGAGAATGATCTTTGTTCTTTTTTGGTCTTATGCAATAGTGTTCATAGAAGAATTGAATAGTGTGATCACTAGTTACTTTTAGATATTTATTAGCATCAAACCCAACAAAATTATTATCCTTGTTAGAAAAATAAGCAAAAAGCACATTTAATTCACGTTGTAGGGAATTTGGCCTTTCCAAATTAGCACCAAATGTTCCTCCTTCTCATGCCTTTGTCAACATTAAATATTTGGACCCAATACCCATAGGAAAGAAACCATGTATTCCCTCAAAATGATTCAACATAATAATTTGTAGGAGACAAACCCTAAGCATTTTATTTGGAATGCTTAGCACAACTTTATATATGAATCTTTGTACACCATAAATTTATACTAAAGAGCCAAGACCAAATTTTTGCAACATTGCTTTAACCAAATGTGATCTTGTAGGATAATTGCAATAAAAAATAGAGGCCAAGTAACTATCCAACACCAGTACCTTGCATTATAGATCCTTTCCAAATTCAACATTATTTTTGTGAGTCACAAGAAGAGAACATAGAGAAAAAAATTACCCACATAAGAACCACATGTCAGCCAACCTATAAGCATAGTGCAATATAGATGTATACACATTAAAAAGTAATCCTTGAACAAATAGGAATACAATGCATGTAGCAATAAATTAGATCCTTCTCATGGACACCTAGAACAAACTCTAAGTAGTTCTCATTACAACCTCTATCATTAAAAATCAAGAAATAATTTTTTTCCCCTAACCTTATATACTTCCAAGGACATCATAGTAAATGGTGATATTTAAGGACCTAATTATAACTAAGATGCTAATTTAATTCCTCACATAAATTAAAAGGTTGAATAAATAAGGCAGTTAGAAGTTCTTGATCAACACCAAATTTAGCTAAAAAATGTTGTATAATTTAATTACAATAATGAAAACTACGGTTGTCAAAATTAGAGAACAATAATGGAAACCTTCTCCATAATTCATTGAACTCTAATTGAGACAAAATAGTTAACATATAGTGCTAAAAATTAACAATGATTCACCTTCCATTATAATTTTTTTCATCCTTCTTGAAGCCACTTTAAAATATCTATTACAAATGCTCCCACCTTTACTTCAATGGTAAATTTTATTCCTATAAAAAGGGAGACTCCATATACAAATTCACCATTATAATTTCTTAACACAAATCCCACCGTAGCATTTCCTAGGTTTCTCTAGGAAGCACAATTAAAGTTTAATTTTAGAGAATTTTCATGAGGGAAAAATCATTGAGACTAAGGATCATTTGCAATGATTTTTAAACTCTGAAATTTATTCTAGTGTTATTTTCTATTATCTCATGAATGGGGGTAAAATTACATAACCATTATTCCTAATTGAAGACTATTTAAGTGATAGATTAACATGTTTACTTTTATGTTTCTAGGACTAACATAATTCTATGTAAAATTTCAACAATACTTAGAATTAGTGATGGAAACAAGAATAAAAATTGATATACTAAAAATTTATCTTGTAAAAATCAATGTGGGAAAAATTAAGTGGAAAAAGAAAATGTTAAGTTTTCTTATGGAAAAATACTATATACAAAAATCATGGTTAGACCAATTAATACAACACCTAATGGTGTTTTCCATTTATAGTCATTCTTTGATCAATAATACCTTTTCTCTACCTATACCATAGACAAAAGGCAACTTGCTTGATTTGGGGAATAATTGAGGATAAATTGGACTTAATACGGCCTTGATTTGGTGTTGTGAGGTGTTTTTCACATCCACGCTAGGTCTTGGATCCTTTCAAATGCATTTAATGATGTCTTGTAAAGATGTTGTAAAGACTTTCAATGCTTTTCTAGACTTAATGAAACCATTTCTCCCTAATTCAACATTATAAAATGTGTTTAATAATATTATCACATCAATCTAAAAAGGCTTGTAAACTAAACTTAATGTTATTCCGTTGTTGTAATGTGTCTTGCACATT